>CAKNYM010013319.1:0-19170 GCA_932195095.1 Andricus curvator | reverse complement strand
GAATTCAGAAACCAATATCCCACATCTCGTTACTTTCTGCATCATCAATGAATGCTGAAATTTTGTGCACTTTTTCAGTTTGAAACGACACGGTGACAACAAATTGATAGCTGAACGTCCAGTTACGCCTTTATCCTAAATCCCTTGGAAGCATCAAATTTGACGTTCTCTCTTATGCACTTCACTCTCCACGCATATTCGAAATATCAAAAAGCAGTTTAAACTTATTAAAAATATGTTTAAGTTCAATAAACAGCAAATGTGACGCTGAACGGCTCAATGACATTCACTTACTCCGAAATTGCTCTGAACCACGGTGCTCATAACTCTAGTATCCTTTCACACTGCATCCATCGCGCCGACAACCGGATTGGTTGAGGTTGGCGCGCTAATTTGAAATGATGAAATGTGAAAAGCAATTCTAAACAGCAAATAATGAGAGTAAAGTTATTAAAAATAGTTCTTTGCTCACAAGAAGGACTTTTAAAGTAAAATTTAAATTATTTATTAGATTTTTTCCTTAAAAATAAATGATAGATTTTAAATTTTAAAGAAAGGAATATATTTTTCACCTTAAATATGAATTTACAATAATTCCTAATATTCTTATGCACTTTACATTTATTATTTGTTCTGAACATTTGACTTATATATTTATTCATTTAAAAAAAACACGCCAACGGTAACTAATCAGGTTGGCCATCCGCGATGGGTCATTTGCTCTTCCGTGGATGGTCGAAATGAGTGAAAACAAGATGATCGTATTGACCATGCCGAAAGGATACTTCGATTATCCCTGATAGTGATTCTGACCTTATTACAACACTCAGACTGGCCATAAAATAAGAGTATCTCTGACTATGTCAACAAAATTCTGAAAGGCTCTTTTGACCATCTAGAAGAATGGACTGGCTCTCTAAATTTTGACCCTCTAACTTTGACCATCCATTTTTCTCCGTGCAACCTCTTGTTACCCTGGCCACTTTCCTTCACATCAACTGTGTCCTCCGCCCGAATGCGACAGATTTCCTCACCCCTGGAGGGAACTCAAGTACAGCAGAATTTTTGGACCACCTTAGTGTAATAACTATCTCGAAATAATTTCCAGTGGGTAAAAAAAAAAACAATTTATTATGGTGTGAGCTCGAGTCAAGTGCAGAGCTTTGAGGACTACTGCATCGAAAATTGGTACCTTGTTCAATATTAGCTTACTTTGGGATTACATTTTGGCTATCTTTAGTTTGGACCAGAAGCAAATTTTTGGGATTCGTTAAAAAAATTCTTGAATAAAAATCCCTATATTACATTTTACAGTTATGCCTACACCACGTTTACCACCAAACTTCTTCGAGCATTTAGCACAGCCGCCAGTAGAAAGTGGGCCAATGCGTAAGTATATAATAATTTTTTGAACTAAGAAAAAATTGCTGTGATTTATAAAAAAAAAAATCGCTGGCCTTGGAAGACCTTTGAAACATGTTTCAAATTCTAACTTAAAAATACATATTCTTATAGGAAATTAATTCCCCATTTTTTCTGTGGATACAATTCTATAGCTTTTTCCGTTTTTAAAGTAAATCCGAAAAAACCGTTTTTACACAAAAAACGGGCATTTCTGTAAATTTTTGAAAATCATACAAATTTACGAAATTTATTGGAATTTGTGAAATCTATGTAATGATAATAATTTATGGCAAAAGCGGTGATCGCCTCCCCCAGGATTTTCTGTCTTACCTTCGCTTCTTTTATTTCACTGGGAAATGGAGAAAAATTATAAAAATATGCAATTTTATAATGACACGTAATTTGTAACAAATCCAATTAATCTAGCTTATAATATTGGTCAGCGTAATTAGTCATAGCTCTCTATGAGTATATGTTACAGGAAAAGTATACAATCCAGGCATTATATATAAGGTCGAGTATTCTGTTCCGGACCAAATATGCCGGATTTCAATTTTCTCGTTCGGCTTATTTGGCCGGATTTTAATTTTCTCTTCCCGTATATTTTATCGTGTACTAAATTGAGTTCCAAAGAATTTATTATAAATTCCAAACGATTCATTGTTCATTCCAAACAATTCTATATTAATTGCAACGAGTTAAAAAATTGATGTTTGCAAAAATATGTCGGACAATAGAAAATTAAAGGGAGATCTTGATGACAGGTGGAGGCTATGTGTCATCTGTGTATATCTGTATTCCTTGCCAGATCTTAATTTTCTCTTCCGGCAGATTTTGCCGGATTTTAATTTTCTCTTCCGACATATTTTTAATAAAATCATCATTTTCCATAAATTATCATAAATTTCTACAAATTTCCGCAAATGTCGTAAATTTCCACAAATTTCGTTTTCCATTAGATGAGATTAGATTAGAAATTATGGTAATTCATCAAACTTTTCATACATTTTTAAAATTATGGTAATGGATGGAAATATAGGATAATTTAAGGAAATTTAAGAAATTCACGGTATTGCAAAGTTTTCCCTCACTCAATTGAGGCATTCGAAGACATTTTCAATTGATTTTAATGGTTTGAAAGAAATTTCAAATCTTCTTTTTTTTTCTCAAAAAATGCTGACATGTCAGGGCTTTTTTGACAGATTCTAGGAATTAATTTAATGTTTTTTTTTTAATGAATTTTATAATAATATTTCAATCCTTTTTTTTTCAAAAAATTTGCTTACAATAAATCAAGGACGCACAGTATTTCAGAGATTTCTTTAACATATTCGAGATTATCTCCGAAGTCAGTCGTGCTTTCGAGGATAAGAAAGAAACCAAATGTAAAATTTTACAGTTTGATTATTTTCTCTTTAAACTGTGTTTCTATGTACAAAAAACTTGATAAAAGACTTATAACCGCGTAACTCAAGTATAACCTGGAAATTAACAGAGAATAGAAGAGCCTCCAGCCTATTTTAAAGATAAGTTTTTCTTTTATACAAATTCATCTTAATGTTGCCGAAATAAAAATTTTTAAACCTAAAAACTTCAAATAATGCTGAAATGTCTTGATAACAATTTACACTCATGTAATGATAGGGGGGGGGGGCGTAATCTTTAAAGATACGTTAAGGTGGTCGAAAACTCGAAAATTAAACTGATCCATCGGCAGATGGAAACATATGAACTCCTATCTAATACAACGCTGCTGAAGGCTGGTGACCTTCTCTGCATAAAACATCAACCAATTGTTTGGAATGCTAGAGGAGTGAATGATCTTAAAGTAAGAGACTACGAGAAACCATGCACATAAGGAAACTAGATATTTTATGTGTAACTGCGACGAAGAAAAAGGGTTGCGAAAGTAGAACCCTAGAAAATGGGGTGCTGAAAGGCGGTTTTGAAATATGGCCAGGAGTAGGTAGTGAGTCACATGGTGGTCAGGGGATCGGTTTAATTATGAATGAAAAAGCAAGACAGCATCTCAAAGATCATGATTTTGTATCAACCAGATTGCTGTGGGCTAGAATGAAGGTAGGAATCAGAAGATTATTTATCAAAGCGTGTTACGCCCCAGTTGATAGCGATCCGAGAAAAGTCAAAGACGCCTTCTGGGGCACTTTAAATGATACAATAAGTACTTGCGATCATGGTGAAAGAGTACTTCTGCTAGGAGATATGAACGGATGGGTCGGCGTCCAACGTCAGGATACAGATACAGAAAGGGTGCTAGGTAACTTTGGGGAATCCAACAAGAAAAAATTATAACGGGGAAAAATTAGTTAGCTTATGCTTAGAAAAAGGCCTGTTTATTACAAATACTTGGTTTAGACATAAAATGATCCACATGTATACCTGGCGTAAAGGGGTAGCCAAAGTATAATTGACTTCGTTATTGCGGATGAAAGACTAAGAGAACTAGTAAGATATACAAGAGTCATGACGGGCTCTGAATGCAATACTGACAATTACCTTCTAGTCTACAAAATAAACTTAGGGCGGGGATGGAGAAGAAAGGAAACCAAACAAACGAAACAAACGCGAATCAAGATTGAAAATTTGCAGAAACCGGGAGTGCGGATAGATTTTCAGGATAAGTTAAACGAACGCATCGATAGTGAAGTGTGTGCTAAGGCGGTTATACGAAAAACGTCGGGTGATGCATGGTGGAATGATAGAATCAAGCCAGCCCGACAAGAAAAGAAAGAAGCGTACGAGAGAGCGCTGAACATCACAGGTCTCAGCGATGAGGAGAGAAATAGGGTCAAAAATGATTACAGACACAAAAATAGGAAAGTTAAACGACTAGTCAAGGAGAGTAAAGATAGAATCAGAACAGAAGAAGAGCAGAAAATACAAAACGACTTTGAAGGAAGCAAGAAACTGATATTTGAAAAGATGCAGGGACATAAAAATACAGAGATTGTCAGCATGAGAAACAGCAAAGGTGAAATGCTATATGATACAGACGGGATAATAGACGCTTTGAAAGACTCTTTTAAAGAATTATTAGGAGGTGAAGCTTTAGGACAACAGAACTGCGACATAGAACATAATGCATCAGAAAACCCAATTGAAAAAGTATGTGTCACTGAAGTTAGAGATATAATTAAGAACTTAAAAAACGGTAAGGCTGCTTATGTAGACAGCATTAGCGCTGAAATGCTTAAATACGGTGGCGAGTACATATCTCACAGGCTGTTCGAATTGATAAATTTATGTATCGAGATGGGGGGAGTCCCAGACGAGTGGAGAAAAGCGATTATCGTACCAATATACAAAAGGAAGGGAGATAAAAGCAACTGCAATAATTACAGAGGTATCAGCTTATTAAGTACCGTAAGTAAAATTTACTCAAAAATAC
This sequence comes from Andricus curvator, assembly GCA_932195095.1. Classification (NCBI taxonomy): domain Eukaryota; kingdom Metazoa; phylum Arthropoda; class Insecta; order Hymenoptera; family Cynipidae; genus Andricus; species Andricus curvator. The sequence continues at coordinate 14,357 of CAKNYM010013319.1, read as the reverse complement.
CTATCCGCAGGGTAATGAAAATAACAGAAGAAAATATATATATATATATATATATATATATATATATATATATATATATGTCTCCTACAAGCAATAAAATCAATATATGCAGGTCACAAAGCGAGTGTACAATTTGCGGGAAAACACTGATGGACAAAGTTTGAAACGAGATAATCATCAACGAATGTGGTGCAAAAGAGACAATAGTTGACACATGGGAAAGAAATCAGTTAAAATGATTCGGACATGTTGAAAGAATGAAAGATAAATGTCTAACGACATCCGAAAAGACATAAGAAGCCATAGAAACAGGAGAGCTTACATAAAAAAATGCACGGACGTGAAGTAAGCTAGAGAAGTATGCCAGGACAGAAAAGCGTGGCGACAAATAGTTTATAAAGAGAATGTGAGTAGAGTGAATGACGCCTGAAACAAAAGACCTTCGATACTAATGGGTCCGAGTGGGGAACCTCACAGAACAACCTTGTGAGGCTCTTTACTAGGGTTGATCGCTAGAGAGATTGATCAGCAACCTGGGTCGGAGTAGTGTTGCGGAACGAACGTGTTATTTAAATGAATCTATACCTTCTTCCCAACACTACTATTTTCCAACCAAGCGAGTCACGCCTACCCCGAAAGGGAAATGGCTTGATGGCATAATAATAATAAATAATAATGGTAACAGATCGGTAACTTTTGTGACCAGTCACAGGGGTGCGTTCCTGCCCCCCGCGGGACGTTGGAAAAGGGTAAGGGTTTAAACCAACATTATTTCGGTAACCAGTCATAGGGGTTCCTTGCCGGAAGAGAAATATAAGATCCGGCAAAATATGCTGGAGCAGAAAATTTATATCCGGCAAAATATGCCGAAAGAGAAAATTAAAATCCGGTAAAATATGCCGGAAGAGAAAATAAAATCTGGTAAAATATGCCGGATCCGTATACACTACGTATATATAATCCCTAGGAATGATATATAATGCCTGGCACAATGTAGAAAAAAAATATAATCTTGATTTCGAGTATCATTATGAAGTTAAAGATGGGCATTATAAATTAAAAAGCACTTATAGAATTCAACACACGGTTACTCGCTATTTATTACAACGTGGCATACTGTAATGACATTTTGATTGACACTGAACTTTGTTTTTTGGGCATACAAATTTATTAGTTTAACACTTTGTTTTGCAGAAAAATTGAAAAAACTTGTATCAAAATGTTCGTGGCATGCATCTCTTTTTTATTTAACTATCAACATCGACCCGTTCCCCGGGCCTTCGAAATTAACACGGGGTTTTAATTGGGAATAGCTCGATTTTCGAAAAAATAGAAAAAAGATGTACTTTTCATTAACTTTTTGTGAATAAAAGATAAAAATTTGTTAAGGAATGTTCAGGGAATAATTTTCCCCTGATAACTTTTAATTTTGACGCCCCCAACCCCCTTGTATTGTGCCCGGAAATGCCCAACGAAATGCAAAATATCAGTTTTATGTAAAAAATGTCGATCAATTTCAAGAATAATATTTCTAACTTAATATATTTGGCAATGGAATGAAGGATCAAGTGATATTAATTTCTTAAATAGTTGCTATCTTTCACAAACAATGTCAAATGCTTTGATATTTTACAGGAACGATTGGTTATTATTGAGACAATTTTAATTTTCATACTCAAATTCTGACTGTGACTTTTTTCAACAATTGGGTTCAATATTTTTACAAAATCAACTAACAATGTCTTTCCGATGACTTTTCGCTATGATACTTTCCAAAATGAACGAATACGGTCAATTTTTGTTTACGGAATCGACTAATAATGTGTTTCCCATGACTCTTTGCTATGATCCTTAAAAGAATATCAACAATTAATAATTATCTAACTATTTATAATAAACGACAAACACAAAATTTAGCCTATTCGTTCAAATGCACCTAAACTGCGATTATTCATAAAAAATTATTTAAGCAATTGCCAATTAGCAGATATTTGAATAATTTTTAATAAAACGTAATCATTGCCAATCTCGAAAAATAACTTTTGTACATCAACCTGTTCTTCTGAAAAATTAAAAAAAGATTTAATCTTTATTGCTGAAAAAAAATATCCTTTTTTTTATAAAAAAGGTTGATTTGTCCAGAGAAACTTTTTTTGCCCATCTGAGCGCCGCACTATGGGCGCTTTTATTGAATTTTGTTTTAAAATCGCGGAACATTTGATTGGAATGATCTAGAGGGATAAATTTTTTTTAAATTAAAGATAAATCCTTAGCCATTATAAGAAAAATATAGAGCAAGTATTAAAAAAATGTTTTAACCTTAAAAATCTAGGTTGAAGCTAGGAATTTTTCGAAAAAATTTCGTTTTTCGAATACCACAGGCGTATAAATATTATATTATATGTTCTACATATTTTTATAAATAAATGTTAATCTTAATTTAAACAATTTAATTATTTTAATCCTTGAATAAATGCATTATTTCTATCAAAGCAAATTTAATTATTAGTAGTATTCAAAGCTTTCGGGGGCCGCTGATTTTAAATCCGAATTAAAGATGTTAAATTTGAAAATAGCTAATCCAGTATGGCGGCTTATAATTGCCAAAATTAAAACCATTTTAACGAAGAATTGTGCACTGGGGTTTTTCGGTCGCGGATTTATCATTTTTTATTTAAAGTTGAATGATTTATCGATCCAACCATTTTTAGGAAAAATAGCTACCCAGAATACACGAAAAGTGGAAATTTCTGATCAAATTGTTTTTATTTTAACAATTATGATTCGCCATATTGGATTCACTGTTTTGAGTTTTTATATTTTTGCTTCGGATTTAAAATCAGCTGCCCGAAAAACAACCGTGTATTAATTTTTAGTCAACTTAGTTTTTTTACAATTATGATCTGCCATATTGAATTCGCCATTTTCAAATTTGAAATTTTTAGTTCGGATTTGAAATCAGCGACCCCAGAAACCTCTGAATACTCCTAATAATGAAATTCGCTTTGATAAAAATGATGCATTCCTTTAAAGATTGAAATAGTAGATTCAATCGCCTTTTTCAGAATCCTTAAGTTCTACGTTAATTTGCAGGCCGGATTTGAAATCAGAATGCAAAAGTCTGTTTAAAAACGTATTTATAACATAACATGTAATATCTATATGCCCATGGTATTCAATAAACGAAATTTTCTTACAAAAATTGCTAACATCAACGTCGCTATTCAAATTAAAAAAATTGTTTGTACGCTTTTTCTATATCTTTCCTATATTGGTTGAGAAATTATCTTCATTCAAAAAAATTAACCTTCCAGGTCATTGATATCAAAATTTCACCGATTTTGAGACAAAATTCAACAAAACCGTTCATAGTGCGCCTTTCTGCTCCAGTTTGCGGTACGATTGTGTACTATAAAAAAATGTAATCTTCTGTTTTTTTGTTCCAGAGTTGAGTTCACAATTCCAGAGATATCCTAATGATGACTTGTTTCCTGGTTTCACTTATGGTTCTTCCTCTGGCAGAGAGCATTCTCCAGTCATGTATTCTCCGCATGGCATGGCGAATCCTCCTACTTTTGGCATGGAGCATCTTCCTGCAATGCATCCTGTTCACGGCATGGAGCAACCTCCTATCATGTATTCTGCTGCTGCCGAGCCATCTCATCATGTCAGGCCCACGTCTTCTTCTGTCAAGCCTCCTTATCGTACAGTACTTTCAATTAAAATTGAGGAACTTCACAAATGGCGATTTTTGCCCATCCACAATGAGGCCCGGGTACTTGAAATGAAATTATATACTTTTCTTCCCGGTTCAGGAGTTTATTTGAGAAATCGAACGAATTATATCGACGTCGAGCCAACCGGATTACTAATCGTGTTATCAGAAGTTATGAGTGGTAACGCCTTGGCATTAGTGGAAAAACAAAAAAGTGGTAATACGGTTTTACGTGGACTATATAAACCTCCTGGTCCAGCCGGAGATCGAGCACTCATCAACACATTCGAACCCTTTGTTAGGAAACTGACGGAAGATGAAGAAAATGATATTCCATGTGGAACGAATTACCTAATCAACACGCGGTTTAAAAAAGTCCCCTTATTTTCTGCTCCTGCCAAGCCGTCTCGACGTGTCAGGCCCACGTCTTCTTTTGGCATGTCTTCTGGTCCTGCCATGTCTTTAGGTCCTGTTAGGTCCTCTGTTGATGCCATGTATCCTGCTGCTGCCGATCCATCTCTTCATGTCAGGCATACGTCTCCTCATGCATGGCACACGTCTTCTGATCTCAAGCCTCCTTATTATAAAGTACTTAAAATTAAAATTGATGATCTTCACAAATGGCGATTTTTGCCCATCCACAATGAGAGCCGAGAACTTGAAATGAAATTACATGTTTTTCTTCCCGGTTCAGGAGTTTATTTCAGAAATCGAACGAATCATCTCGACGTCGAGATAACCGGATTTTTAGTTGTGTTATCAGAAGTTAAGACTGGTAACGCCTTGGCATTAGTGGAAAAACCGAATAGTGGTCATACCGTTTTACGTGGTCTATATGTACCTTCTGGTCCAGCCGGACGTCGAGCACTCAAAAACACAATCGACGGCTTTGTTAGGCCACTGACTGAAGATGAAGAAAATGACACTCCATTAACAAGCAGAAACTCAATCCTACAGAACTTTAAAAAGGTGCCTGCGTGATGACGGACTAGATGCATATTGAAATTTCAAAACTGAGCTTTCTAAACAAATTTTCTACATCGTCTTTAACGAAAAATCAGGGAGTTTCGACCAAAAATTTCCTGATTTAGTTAAAAATTGTATCATTTTATTGAAACTTGAACTATTTTGTTAGAAGGTAATTTTTTGGTCGAAATTTCAACTGTTTTTATGAAAATTCCTCTTTTTGGGTTGACAATTTAACATTTCGTTGAAAATTCCACTATTTGATTGGAAATTATATTTTTTGTCAAAAAATATTATAATTTTATTTTTGGTTGAAAATTATCTTATTCTGTTGTAAATTCATACTTGCGTGTCGAAAATTCACATATTTTTTATCGCAGCTAGCATTAGGTATTATACCTATATGTATCCTGCAAGCTGTCGTTAAATAAAAGGAAGAAATAATAAATAAAATTCACATATTTTGTTGAAATATCATCTTTTTTCGTTAAATTCAACTATTTTTTGTATAAAATTGAATCTGTTTTCGTATAACTACTAACTATTACGTTGTTTGTCGAGAATTCTTTTTTTTTTAATTCAACAACTTGGTTGAATGTGAAACTAGTATATTGAAAATTCAACTTTTTTTGTAGAAAATTAATGTTTATTGTTAAAATAAAAAATTATCTTTTTAGTTTTAAAATGTTACCATTTGGTTAAACTTAACTGTTTATAATAATTTTTTATTTTTGTTCGAAATTTGTTTTTTTGTGCTGTGGAAAATCAGTTTTTGGACTAGAAATTTAACTATTCCATTTTTGGTTAAAAATTTATCTTTTTATTTGAAAATTAGTCTTTTTTGGTCGGAAATTAATCTTGTTTGTTCGAAATTGATCTTTTTTATTACAAATTTTACTCTTTTGTTGAAAATTAAATATAATAGTTAAAGTTAGGTCATTTTAGTTAAAATTTATCTTCTTTGGTTGAAAATTCAACTATTTAGTTGAAAATTTATATATTATGTTAAAACTTTCTATTTTTTTTGGTGGAAAGTAAAATTTTCAAACTAAAAATTTAATCAATTGAAAATATCTAATTTATTATTGTTGGTTGGAAGTTTATTCTTTTCGTTTATGAAGTCTGGTATTATATTTTTTGCTTAGTCATAATTATTTTGGTTTAAAATTTAATTATTTAATTGAAAATTTAATTATTTTTAATAAACTTCAAGAACTTTTGCAGAAATTCATTCCTTTTGGTTGAAAGTTCAACTATTTTGTGAAAAATTCGCCTTTTTCGGTTCAAAACTTTGCAATTTGGTTGACATGCTTTTTCTCTCTTGACTGAAGAACTGAACTCATTTTTTATAAATTCATTTTTTTTGGTAGAAGATTCATCATTCAAGTTGAAAATGCATTTGTTTGGTTGTATATTTAACTATTTTGTTTAAAATTCGTCTTTTTCTAGTCGAAAATTAATTTTTTTTTATCTAAAAAATTAACTATTCCATTTTTGCGTAAAAATGTATGTGTCACTAATTTCTCTACTTCTTTCCAGGACTGCTTATTCAGATAGTGCGAAATTAAGTACAAATTGCGTTCTTTACTATTCTTTTATCTTAATTCTGCTTCAGAAATGTATACGAACAACTTTTTTTTAGGGGAAAAAAGCTATTGGCTGGAAATTATTTCATGAACTTTCCTTAAGAGGACACTACTTTCATTTACAAAAAGTTAATAAAGAGTACTTCTTTTTTCTATATTTGTATATATTAACAAAACGATTAAAATTTCGAACAAGCTTACCATATCTAGAAATCTGTGCAGTAGAAACAATTTCTTGGGTTTATATCCACAACTTTTATTGCGATCTCATTATCGTATAGTAAGTAACTATAAAAATAAATGATGAAAAAGACGGAACACCAGACTAATATAATTTTTGTGTCTAGGTTAATTTACTTAATTAGGATATAATTTGAACGATCTAACTAAGTGACTTTCCTAAGTGAAGTTCGATCTCAATTATACGATCCCCTCGTTCGAAATAATTACATGCGCAGTACCACTTCGCTCCGCGAGTCGTATCACAAATTTCAGAGTGTCTTATGTTTTATGCTTACACAGTTTAGACTTGATTTTAGAAAAAATTTCTCATACCGGGTTGGGTTAATTTAGTTTAGTTGGGTGCGAGGTTATGATTTCGAACGATGCGATGGTATAATTGCGATCGAACTTCACTTATCGCTGTTAGAAATATCTAGTTGAATTTTCAACCACATGTGGGTGAAGTTTTATACAATTACCGTTGTTAAAATTTCAACTACTTTTAAATGAAAAATTAACCACACATGTAATTGAAATTTCAGTAACGCAAAAAAAAATTTATACGGCACAGTGAGTGAATTTGAAAGCAAGTATAATTTTTCAGGAAATTGAATAGGTTTTATTCAAGATTTTTAAATGATCAAAAATCTTAAATGAAAGACATTAATATTCCTGGAAAATACTGTGATTTGAAATTCACCAACTGTACCAAAAAATTCTGATAAAGAATCAATGAAGATTAGTGAATTTGTAGCAAAAATTCAATTTATTATATAGTTTTTAACAGATATATAAATAATCACATAATACTGCTGCAGCTTATATTATGCAACTCATATTACTTATATACACATATTATTTGCTGTAATATTAAAAGTCGGTGCAGCTTTATTTTAAATAAAAATAAACGAGTGAAAAAAGTTATGCTGAAGTTTTAAATATGGTAGAGAATTCCTTTAATTCATCTCCTAGTTCCTGAACATCTTTGTGAAAGGATTTTGCCCTTCGTTTAGCACCAGTAGCCCGCTTATTATTATTTATTATTCAAAGACAGCTTGCACAATACATATATAATACCTAATGCTAGCTGCGATATTTGTTTTGGTCAAAAGACCTTTAGAAAGGGGTTCAATTTAAAACGATAAGCTACTCTATTATAATATTGATACAATTTACACTACGGAGACATTATTAAAGCCCTAACTTTCAGTACACTGGACAAGTATTTAGCGACACTCAATAATTCTGTTTTATCCGGAGAATTCAGGAGCGCAATCCAGAACGGACCAGAGGCTGTAAGACTAACCGCGGACTCGAAACCATCCTTTCTGATATCCCTATACATAGGGCATTCGGCCAACAAATGAAACAGATTCTCCTCCACTCCCAGGTTGCAGATTGTGCAGAGTTGCCCCCTAGTGTACCCAAAAGAAAGATCCCCCAAAGAGAATCTGCCCCTCACGTCTCCCATAAGATCCTCCTGGGCAAGAAGTCTAACTTATCTAAACGGTATTCCGCCATAAAGATACTGCTGTCCCATGGGAGCAATCCATAGGTGAGGCAGCACCTGAAGAGACGATGTCTTACTCAGCCTGTACAGGTCCGCATCTCTAAGATAGGCCTCGAATTTCGCGAGGATTAAATCCTTGTTGTTCTGTAAACTTACCAAGTTCAAGCCAGGCCATAAAGCCTCCATTCCACACAACGTGATAAGATGTTTTATTTGCAGGACCCAATTAAACTTGAGAACTGCCCTACCTGCGTCCGCAAGGACCTGTAGACGTTTTAAACAAACTTTAGGAAGCCTCTCTTCACCCATACCCAAAACCTTTTCTAGCCAATTTAAGGCCACCTTTAATATGTTGTATGCTAGTGGAACACGGCCTAGTTCCAGTCTCGACGCGTAACCTGGAGTGGGTGAAGGCAGGTCCAGAACTCTCTTGAAGAAAGTAGTGTGGATTACCTCTACGCTCTCACAATACCTCAAACCCCAGATCCCTATGGCGTAAAAACGGACGCTTGAGATAAGGCTCTAAAATAAAATTAGTTTAGACTGCCAAGATTCCGACTTGGAGGCTCGAAGGGCATGCAAAGATGAACCCACGGCTATCTTAGCGGCAGTAACCCTTTTGTTACACGCCAAAGAAAAGGTACCTGAGCTTCCAAAAAGCTTGCCCAGGTAGGAATATTGCCGTACCATCTCCAATTGAGTGCCCTCAAACATAAAATTTGGTATCAACGGAGGTATTCCCCTATGAAAAACCATGGTCTTGGTCTTGGATGTATTGACTTCCAGATAATTCAACCTACAATATTCTGCAATAGCATTAACTTTTCTCTGAAGATCAATCCTAGTGTCAGCAAGTACAACTATATCATCAGCATATGCCAAAAGGATAACCTCGATCAAGCGGTCAATTGAAATTCCCCTAAGGCCACGACTCAACAAAAAACTTTCCAAATCCCCGATTGTTAAGATGAAGAAAATTGGGCTAAGAAGGTCACCCTGAAGGACTCCGCATTCCACGTCAACTGCGGACGTGGTGCCCTCCGGACTGCGAATGGACATCCTAGCTGCATCATAGAGACTTTTCATTACCCTAATCAATTTTGTGCTGACACCTAGGCTCAATAATTTTCGCCAGAGCAGATCATGGTTGACTGAGGGGAAGGCTCTCTTGAAATCCATAAAACAGGCAAAAACCTTACGACCAGAAGTGGAAAGATGGATCTGTAGGATGGAGCTCAAAACAAATATATGGTCCATACAACCTCTGGCCGCACTGAAACCCGCCTGAAATTCCAGCAACACTGACACTCATTCATCCACGCCACCAATCTGTCCAAGAGAATCCGCGTGAATATTTTAGCAATAACGTTCACTAGCGCAACGTCTCTATATGAGGCTGGATCCTTGTTGTCACCCTTTTTAAATAGCATGTACGTAAGAATATTTGCCCAATCTGAGGGGACCTCCTCATTCTGCGAGACCCTCCTGAACAAACATTCAAGGTAATCCACTCCTAAATCGGAAACCGCTCTACAAAATTCCGCAGAAATGCCATCTTCACTTGGCGCTTTCCCTGGTTTACATTTTCGTATGGCAAATTACAAAATTAAAAAATTGCAAAAAGATGAAATGGTATAAATATGCTGTAAAACTACAATTACAAGGATGGCTTTTCAAGAGGAGACAAGCACCATTTTGACAATTTTTCAGAAGAGGCAAAAAACCTTGCCAAAAATCAAATTTTAAATTTAGATAAAGAAAAAATTATTTTGTTTAGATACATCAGTGCTGAATTAAAGCGTGGGAAGTTTGATCGAAATTTACCTATTTTCTGAGCGTTTGTGCCCTTTTGCAACGCAAACCTTCAATTATCAGGGCTCGGAACGGGTTACTTTTTAGTAATTCAGTTACTTTTTTGATCAGCAGTTACTAAAAAGTTACTAATGTTTTAACATCTTTTTAAACATTCTCTTCACATAAATGTAAAAAAAAGAATAACTGTAAATATTCATAGAAATCTTGAGACATATTTTTGTTATGATGAAACCTTTCAAAATCGCTAAAAAGCTTCAAAATTTTATTTGTACAATTTTTCAAATCTTTGGGAATGCTTTGATATCTTTTCACATATTCTTTTTAAATAAATTTTGTAAAATAAAAGATCACTTAAAATGTTCTCAGAAATCTTTTTAAAAAATTTATTCTCTTGAAACCTTTCAAAATTCTTTACAAACTTTACTTTTTTATTCGAAATCGTAAAAAATTTTATTTTGTTTTAAACTTGTTGAAGTTAGTTAGTTTTAAAACGGGCGGGAAGTCCATGGAGAGCTCCCCAGGCGCTCAAGCTATAAATCCTATTGTGCCACACCCTTACATATTCACCTTCAGCAGTCGACTCCAGCCCCCTTGACGAAGCCTAGTATGTAGACCACTGATGGCGTTCTAATTATCTCAGGTTCCATAAAATGAGTCCCGAGGGTCTGTTGCCTGATCCTAGCTAATGCCGGGCACTGGCATAATGCATGCAGGGATGTTTCGTCATCCCTGCCGCATTTCCTGCACTCTGTCGTGGGGTTATACCCAATTTTGTGCATATGATAGTTCAAGTGGTTATGCCCAGTTAGGGTCCGTACTACTGTCCTTATATCTTTCTTGGGTAAGGCCAGGATTTCCCTAGCTCTGTCCATCCTATAGGTATAACACAGGATGGATTTCACCTGACGGCAACCCTGGATTTGTTCCCAGTATTTCCGGTATTTTGTTTGGATCCAGCTTTTAATGGCCATTCCGACGCAGCAAGACGCTATTCCGAGTACCGGTTCCGGTCCTATGTATTCACTCGCTGCGCCGCGTTTTGCCAACTGGTCCGCCTTTTCGTTGCCCTTGATCCCTGTGTGACCAGGGACCCATATGAGAGCCACATATTTTCTTTCTGCCAGTTGGTTTAATGCCTTTTTGCATTCCCAAACCGAAGGACGGCCAGGACCTCCGCCTGAAAGACAGTAGCATGTCGCCCAAGTGTGATCGCTATCTCTTTCCCTATCTTGCTGTCATATATTCCTGCTCCTGACCATCCCTCTCCCCTGGAGCCACCTGTATACCAGATTTCCGCTTGAAGGAGCGGGTTGCCATTTGCTTTCCACAGATCCCTGCTTGGGACGCAGACGCGGAAAGCTTTGGCAAAGTTGAAGCGTTTTGTTATTTTATCTTGACTTATCTGTAGAATCGTCAGTGCACTGATATCAATCGGGAGCCTAGTGTGTCTAGTCCCACGAGTCCATCTATTTGCTCTTGTCAGGCGACCCATCGCGTGTGCCGCCCTAGCGGTTATCGCAACATGTAGGGGTTCCTCACTAGGCTGGGGCGAAAAACCAACATTGTGTGTCCAGGAAACGCCCGGGTGCGGAAAAGTGGCCCAGTCCAATCCGAAACTCAGCGCACTTTGAAATTTTGAAATCGGATAATATCTTCAGTCTGTTCTTTGAGGGTGAAATCTCGAAATTTCACTAAAAAACACTAAAATTTAAGGTTTTGCAAAAATGGGCTTAAAATCGATACCGATGCCTTCCAAGGGTGACTTTACGATTAAAGGTCATCAGAGGGTACTTAGAGGTCCGTACCGAGTCGCCAAAGTCATCCCATGCCAATCCTCATGGAGGGGGACATGGCTCAAAATTGCGTATTTTTGAGTAAAACGCTTGAATACTTGTGCGGTCCCTGGGTCATGTCTGTCTACGAGCACACGAGCGTCTGTGCCACCTGTACACTGAAGCTGCCCCCCCCGTTCGCCGGTCTCCTTCTCCCCTGCCCCTCCCCCTCCCTCTGGTCGAGCGTTGTCGAGACTTTCAGAACCTGTCAATGGCTCGTACTGTCGGATCACGCCTAATGTTCGTTCACTCGCAGGTGCTAGTCGACGTTGTCGTTATATTTTCTTCTTCTCATTGTCTCGTCGTTGGTTCTTTTGGTGGTAGAGATTCTGGTTCTGCCTGCACTCCCTTCTTTGGTTTCTATGCCACAGCATGTCGAAATTCGCAAAGAGAGACTTTGTGCAGTGCCCTATATTTGGTCCTCCAAAAGATTTTGGTCCGAACGTTTTGCAAAAGGGGGCTGACGTTCTGCGATGTTGTCAGGAGGTTCGAAGGCAAAAGGGCTGTCTTTCAGAAAAAGGCAAGGAGCCTTCGTTCGGAGACATTGCCGACGAAGTCCGTTCCAAACTAATAGTTATTTGGGAATCTGCTTCTAACCCAACGATCTCAGAGTAGCCCATTAAGGAATGTCTCACAAATCTTCATAAAAAATACACTACGTTGAAAAATTTATTGAAGAGTAAAACAACTTCTCAAAGTAATAAGGGTGAGAAAATCGCCGCCTTTAAAGAGTACTGCTCTGAATTATTTAACATAGCCGCTTGTAAGTGCGTTAACTTGTCTAGGTGCTCCTGTCCCAAGGAAAAGAAGGTTCCAGCCATAGAGCATGCCTTCTATCTTGACCAAAGAGGTAAAAGACTCATGGGAATCGCCAGCGTAGATGTCTCTGAAACAAACAAAAAATACATAAGAGAGCAGAACGTAATGCAAAAAGAGACAGACTTGAACGGGGAGAGGGTGGGGAAAACGTTCCTACTGCATCGGCCTCCACATCTTTCTCTACGATTGATATGGATATAGATTTAGATTCCTTCTTTGAGGAAGGTGAAGGGGATAATAGTGCAGAGAAAATCATCGCAGGCCAGACTTGACTTATCTGAAGCAGCAGTAGTTGCTCAAATATATGGTATAAGTCAACGGGCTGCGGCACATTTAAGCTCGTCTATGCTCCTGGCTGCCAATCGAGCAAGTATGATCTCCCCGGATATTTCTCAAGAAGTACCTGAGTGTCTAGTCATAGATAAAAGTAAGATAAGGCGCGAGAAAATCAAAACAGGCTCCAAGTTGAAGGAGGAATCACGCCATGAGGATTCTATTCGTGGCTTATACGTGGCTTATCGTGGCTTATGGTATGTCGTCACACCATCGAGCCATGCCCAAGATGAGTGTGATTCCATTTATAATTACGTAACAACAGAACTGAATCGAGGTTTCGATGCAGTGGTAGTCGTGGGCTGTAACGGTAAAAATACGAATACGGGCTGGAAGGGAGGAATTATTCGTCTACTAGAGGAACGCCTTGATCGTCCCTTGCAATGGGTTGTCTGTCTATTACATTTCAATGAGCTACCGTTCAGAAGTCTTTTAGTATTTATTGACGGACCTACCCCTGGTCCGAACAAAAACTCAGGGCCAATAGGGGGACAACTTCCAACTTGTGAGACCCTCGATGTTGTATAGTTTAAACAAGTTGAGTGTGACTTACCTGAGATTGAGCCCACTGATCTCAGCTCAGATCAAAGGTATCTTCATGAGATATCAGATGCCATACGGTCCGGAGCGTGCTCTCCTGAGCTGGCCTCCCGGCAGATAGGCCCCATCAACATGGCTCGCTGGTTAACAACTGCAAATAGAATTCTGAGATTATACATATAAAAAAAAAGACCGACAAAGAAACTGCAAGTATTAGTTGAATACTTACTCACAGTATACGTACCTCAGTGGTTCCACATCAGACGGGATAAGTCTATCGCTGATGTGAGTCGGCACCTCTTCCAACCAATCAAATAGTCAAGGTTTCTTCCTCTGAAGTACCGAAATGTGGTAAACACTTCCATTCAGACATACGGCTTCTCTGCCATGCCAGAAAATATACTTCATGGAATGGTAACCGACCCTAGGCTTACCGTTCGCCAAGACGCACTCACCAAAATCCTGGAAGCAAAAAATAAGCAACAGACAACTGTTAGATACAATATTGTGCCAAAAATTAATTTTGTGGGTTTCCTATCACCACTACGTAGCGCGTCCTCAGGTTGCGGACAGAGGAACGGCCCGTAAGGCTGAACAGCTCCCAAGGTTAACTGCGAATACAAGAATAAGCAGTCGCGGACAGCCGATAGGAGCCAGTCGTGGGTGTGGTGAATCTAGCACTGGTAAAAATAGGTACACGACAACTATGGCTTGGGGGACCCACCCATTCGCGTTCATACACAATGGGTGGGTTCTGGCAAGCCAAGGTGCAGCGTGTACCCACCTAGAAACTCTACCCGAACCAAAACTAAAAATCTTGTAAGGGAAAAATCCTGCTGCCCATTGGACACTGCAGCAATGACACTGCCCGCAAGGGATGTGTGGAATGATTCGCCTGCATAGGGCCAAAGGGATATTGATGCCAGTAGGCGCGCTGCCTTGCAGGGGGACGTTAGGGTACGAGGATGAAAGTGTAATGTGTCTGACGACAAGTTGACATGGTCCTTGTCAGAGTCGGA
>CAKNYM010013317.1:0-33084 GCA_932195095.1 Andricus curvator | reverse complement strand
TTCGGGACGACTAGCCAAGCTTATGAAAAATATTGCACTAGTCATCCCGAATTTCGGGACGACGAGACACTGCGTATTATAAATTCTATTTTCTAAAGGTGATTGATAAGAAAGTGGTTATTTTTGTCTACTTTGCGGCAGATTTTCTCCTAGATAAACTTGCACATCGTTTTTGATTTGATGAATCTGAAAATAACTTTTATAAAACCATAATACAGGGAGAAAGTTTTAAAAATTGAAGATGAAGCTATAAACCCGTAATTCTACAAACAAAAAGTTTCTTAACATTTCTAAGCGCGAATTCGCAAATATCTGTTAGCAAGGAGTTGATATTCTACACTACCTTGTACAATTTTTAAGCCGCTGAATTGAATATAACAGTCTTAGTTATATTAAATAGTGACCAAGTCGAAAAAAATGAACATCAAGTCTATAAAACGACCCTGGAAAAAGTTTTAGATAGAAAACATTTTATCGGTCTGAATCCATTTTATTACGAGATATGTATAAAAACCAATCAGTTTTATTCTGATCTAATCCAAGGTCGAACCAAAGATTCCTATCCGACTGAATCCGAAATAATCCGAGGTAAAACCACGGATTCTTATATCATTGATCTTTTCTTGAAAATTTTCATCAAATTCAAGCCTTTTGAGTATATCTTACTCAAAATTCAATCTTCTAATTTGATATTCTTATTAAATGCAATTAATGAATTTTATTATTTGAAGGTGATAGGCGTGCATGTGGATTGAAAGAGAGAGAGAGAGAGAGAGAGGAAGATAGACGGGAATAATTGGAGATTGATATTTCAACCAATGATATTTCCCTAGTAATCCACAGAAACGCAGTCATTGGCTGTAATGTCTGGTAATTTACGGTTTTGCGCCAAGTTTGACTTAATAATTCTCGAATTATCATAAAAAATGTAGAAGCATGCCCAACACGAAAATTGGTCGTTAATTGGCAGTCGAACTTCCATCTTTTGTTAGCGTATGGAAGACAACAGACGAAAGACTGCGATCACCACTCAACCGACCGATTATCGGCTTGGGCACGCTTCCGCATTTTTCATGATTAAATTTAATTAAACAAAGTCTTAATTTTTTCCATTTGTGACGTGCGCCGAAGAAAGGGGGCTTACTCTAAAAAAATCGAAATCGAGGTTTTGACACCTTTCGATAGTTTTTGAGTTGCTCTTTTTAATGAAACCATAGAAAAAACTTCCCGAGCGTTATTATTGCTAATAATTGAGTTGATAGGTATCCGAGAAATCGGGCTTTCGCTCGAGAGCTCGAGATCCCGTGAAACACCTGCCACCACTACACCTCCGCATCTCATCTATACCCCGTCCGTGAGCGGCGCCGGTATATGCGGAGAATGGAGTGGTAAGTGGAGAGGGAAGATTTCGTGAGTCTTCCCTCTCTCCTAAAAGTCGCGTCTATCGGGTCGACTTCGATCGCTCGCCCTGAAAAATCTCACTTTTCAGAGTAAGCCCCCTTTCTTCGGCGCACGTCACATTTACTTCCCTGAAGCATGCAGAAAGTGGAAGTAGAGAATCAAATATTGGTATAAATGGAAAATAGGTTGGTCTTTCTCACATGCTATATTTGCCCCTGTTTATATAAAATACACTGGAACCTGGACTTCCGTAAACTGAATTTGTGCATTCCGAGAATTGATGCCGCTCGGCGGTTTCATGATGAAAGGAGCCGCTGTGCCGAGAGGGGAGGATGTGTTCAGTCAAGCGCGACAAACAGCTCGAGATCCGCACTCTCAGCGCATTAGTTGCATCAGATTGCATCACTGAGTCCATATCCAACAGAAACGATTCGTGTGGCCCTGTCTGTTTACGTTCGGAGTCCCTGGATTTGCGTCGAAGGCCATAACCGAAACCGAGCACAAGTCCAGTTTCCAGTGTACTTCAAGTAGGGCATGTCTTTAATATGATTTTTTTTAGGGGCTGACAATTCTGGCCGATAGTGTATGTGTGGTGGCGTATAGGATCCTATACGGAATCGAGTGTAAGATCCTACATAGATTCCTTTAACGAACCTATATAGGGACCTTCATGAGTATTTTCAGTAGGGCTCAGTCGGCTAACTGTTCGGTAATAAGCTCGGTGCGTGCGTGGTTAGAGTTCGTAAATACTTGCAGATTTTTCTATGGTATATACATTATTAATAACATGGTCGGTGTTTCCATGCCTCCATAGACAAACGCATAATCGCATTTTGAGTCGGTGAAGGCACACACGAGAGTTTTCATCATGAAATCATGAATGGTGTGAAAGCGGGTGAAACTATATTGGTGTAAAATTACTCGCATAGCACACTACACTTTTCGTTAAAAACATCGACTCGCCAATCCGTTATGGATTTCTCTTTCTATCTTTGTTAGCCACGGTCTCTTTCAAGCGTTACGAAAATACGGGGACACGCACAAATCGAGCTCTTTTTTGAACTCTGACGTCACACCGTGCTTACTGAAACCTCATTTGTAACTTATCCAACGCACCGCCAGAAACCGCTCAAAATGCGTACTTTTGCATTTGTCTATGGAGGCATGAAAACACGCCATTTTTATGATTGCGTTCTGAACATACTTTTTTAGAATTAGAATTGTTTGTATAAAAAAATGCTAAGTTGTTTTTATCAGACTATGTTAATTTTTCTCAATTTTCTTACTATTGAGTGACATTAAAACTAATACGATTGCATAGAGTTGAAAGTCTTTAATTTTATTTAAAGAAGTTGTTTTTGAGAATTTATTTCCATTTTTTAGAGTTGGTCGACATTTAAAGCAACTAAAACTTTCAATATTCAATCCAGCAGCTCAAACTGTTTTAATTGTAAAATATATTTACTAATTTAAATTTTGAGCAACTTCGTTTAGAATATTTTGCGCTTACATTTTCACGGTCAATTTTGAAGATTTTCCCGATGCATGTACTATAGTAGGCAGAAATCGGTTATATTCTCACACCCGCGTTTGAATCACTGAAAAGTGTGCCACTTAATAAAAACATAACAGTTTTGATTGACAAAGTAGTGCATTTGTCACTGCAATCCATAGAGGCACATAGCCGGATAACTTTCCAACCTTTTGAGCAAAATCGGTTAATATGTAGGGGTGGCGCAAAGACCATGAAGTTTCCCATTGATTTAACATGGGGAAATATCAGCTTTTTGTAAATCTCATATTTAAACGCGATAGTACGTTACACATAATTCCGTGTTTCAGTATATTGTTCATAATTCGACAGAGAATAAGAATTAATTATAAATTTTAAGGTTGAATAAATTTAAGCCACTCTTATGGATCCCCAAAGAAAACCCCATAAGTGACAAATTTGAGTTATTTAATCAATGATAACAATAAAATAATTTGTTTAAATAATTGTACAATTATTTAAATAATAACAATTTTTTCAAGTAAATATATTTTACCTAAAAAAAGGCAGGAGAAACATTTTATCTCACTAAATTTTCGACAAATCTTAATATTTTGAAGTGCTAATTTGTTTATTATGAATACTCAGAGATGTTTAAACAAATTTAAATTTTTTAAACAATTTTAATTTGTTTAAACATTTAAGAGTATTCTTAAAAAGCAAAGTAGAACATAAAAATATTTCAATGTTTCGAAAAATAGCAAAAATAAAATATGTTAATAAAAAATTGTTTAAACAATTTAAATTTGTTTAAAAATCTACGAGTATTCATAATAAACAAATTAGTACTTACAAATATTAAAATTTGTCGAAAATTTAGTGAGATAAAAAGTTTCTCCTGCTTTTTTTTAGGTAAAATATATACTTGAAAAAATACGTATTATTTAAATAATTGTAAAATTATTTTATTTTTATGATTGATTAAATAACTCATAAAGTCCAGAAAATACGTTCATTTCGCAAGTTATCTGGAAGAAACCAAATATTTTAACAAATTAAAATTGTTAAAACAATTGAATATTAGTTAATAAGTGACTCGGTATTCTCAAATTAGCGTTTAATGATTATTTGTTTTCAAAGAACTTTTAAAAAGCGTCAATAAACCGCAATATTACGTAAAATTCAAATTTGTCACTTATGGGGTTTTCTTTGGGCACCCATAAGAGTGGCTTAAAATTATTCAATCTCAAAATTTATGATTGATTTTTATTCTCTGACGAATTATGAACAATATACTGAAACAAGAAATTATTTGTAACATATTATCGCGTTTAAATATTAGATTTACAAAAAGCTGACTTTTTCCCATGTTAAATCAATGCGAAACTTCATGGTCTTTGCGCCACCACTAAATATTAATCGATTTTGTTCAAATTTGAAGGTGATTTTTTTTGGGCATTCGAACAAAACCGGGGGATGAGAGCACAGAAATTCGAAAAAAATCCACCAAGTATAAATAAGAACCACCCTAGTGTGTACAGCTGTTTCAGCCATGATGGTGATGGCAACTGTCTTTTGGAATTCACAAGGAATAATCTTAATTGACTGTTTGGAATAGGGTATTACTATTTCAGGTGTATACTATTATTTTTGCATACGTGGCTCTTCAAGGATGGACAAAACCTTCTTCCTAGCTGCTCGTGCAAACAACAATAGTAACATTAAACATGGTTGTAAGTGCGGTTTAAAGCACTCAAACGCGTAGGGCTCCCGACAATGGATCGGATGTCAATGCCAAATACCCTAGAGTTGGGAGAGCCAATCAAGACAGTCAATGCAATGGACTGGCAAAATCTTAATACTTTTGACTGGACTGATCGACTGAGGGACGACCTGCTGGACTGCTACGATACCAAAATGGCCCTAACCGAGAAGGTAACTTGGCGCGGCTGCATGCTCTGTGGTGCGAGAAACACCCGGTACTCTTGCACTTTTCGCATCAACTTCGGCGAAACCGTGCCAATGACTTCCGGAAAAGGGGTTAAATAAGCGGAGCGCCTACTCTACCGCAGCCAGAACGAGCCTGAATCGGATAGAGGAAGAGCGATGCTTTAGGGCCAGGAGAAACATCAACATCCAGGTTTCTCTCAAGACCAAAGATCTGGTTGAACTGGATGACGTTCTTCGTAGAGATTTTTCTGAAGAGTCTAACCTCTGGAACATCAATTGTAGTGTGTAAGATGCAGCGAGAAGTTTGGCGGATGCAAACTATAAAACAAAACCAACGGCTGATCATAAGACCAAAAGACGAATGCATCAACTCAACACAGTGCTCCTCCCGAAGATGGGCAACTTGTCTCACCCTAAGAATTACAGGCCAATAAATTGTCTGAACACGCTGTATTAGATCTTTACAGCTATCGTAAATGACAGAATTGTTCGGACAATCGGACCTATGTGGCGAAAGACGTACGAACAAGGCGGCTCAAAGAAAGCGTAGCAGGATTTCGTAAGGTGCATAGAGTGATCGATGCCGCTTTGGAAAACCAGATTTACTATCCCGGTAAGAAGGCTTACATTCAAAGGTATTAGAAATTTCAATACCTAGGTATACCGTTTCTGTGCTTCTTTTTTGAATCCCCGATTAGGCGGCGATATTATTTAGATTTGAGGGTTAGGTTTGAAAGCAGCTTTAAGCTGTACCTCGCCCTTTGGGTTCTTATATTAATTATGACTGCCATGTACATATCCTTCTTGTTACGAACTCAATAAAGATTTATTATTATTATTATTTCAATTCCTTTCATTAGAAGGCATTAGAAGGCGCTTTAAAAGCATAAAATATACTAAATGTAGTAGAATTGTGCGTAGCAATACATCACTTTGTCACAAAACTCTCGCTTCATTCAAATGTGATCACATACAAAAATATAAAATCATAATGAACAAATTTAAAAAAAAATAGTTTTCATCACAATTAGCTGTGTAGCGATCAATATTGACAACGTAAAGTGACTAAATCCTGTGTTTTAAATGCTTTTAACCTCATTATTATTCGAAAAACAGTAAATAAGAACAGCGGCATGTGCAAATTCAAAGGGATTACAAATGTTCTATTTCATGGTCGATTTGGGGTATCCAAAAGTATTCAGAAAAGTATTGTCGCCACTGGGTGCAGAAAGGAAATCATTTTTAGAGATAACTTCTCCTGCTATGGGGATTCAAAGCACGAGGTCAAAGACGGTATCAGAATGGATTCAATAATTGTCAAGTCACCATTGAACAGGAAATTTTTGAATACTTTCAATGCCAGTCTTCTTACCGGGATGTTATCTGGAAAACATCGTGTGATAACTAAAAACGTCCCCTTTAGATAGGTGTCTTTCAGGGCGACACAATGAGCCCTCTCCTCTTTTGCTTTGCATTATTGCTACTATCTCTCGCACTAAACAAATGGGTACCTCTGCGGCGACGAAAATCATTGCGAGCATAAAATCACTCCTGTATTTTATATAGATGACCTGAAGATCTATACTTCTACTTCAAAGCCACTTCAGAGTGCTTTAAATATTGTTGAGGGGTACATAGGAGAGGTTAGTATGGACTTTGTATTGGACAAGTGTGTGCCAAAATTAATCTGAAACGTGGACGAATTACTGGCGCAAACGGGAACTCTGAGGTTATGGATATGAGTCTTATTAGACATTTTGATACTGGAGAAACCCATACATACCCAGACGTGCCTCAGAGCCTTATTCAGGACATAACATCAATGAAGGCATCTCTTCGAAGCAGACACAAGCATCTTCTTTGACCGATTTGGTGTTACAATCTGTCAGCGTTGAACAAGGTATCTACAGCTAACATGCTTGAAGTCCCAGTTCTACTCTACTCGTTTGGGGTAGTTTCATGGGCAAAGCACGAGCTCGCAGCCCTCGATATACCCACTTATGTTCGCCCCCTTCCCCACCACCGTGTGCAGTAGTTAATCATTCGCAGGCTATTCGTAGTCAGTTGCGTATCCTATCTAGTCCGCTCTCTAACGATAATACAAGGTAGGTTGTCACTTAGATTTGGATATGGCTGAAAAGAATTCGTGCGTAATTGACTTGATAATCCACGTGGAATCCGCCCGAATTCGGGCGAATTCCGTGCTAGGCTGATATCGCAAACTATTTTCGCTTGAGCACACGAATTCCACGTCGATTTTGCATTAGTTTCCACCCGAAATTCACCCGAATTTGTTATACCTGGGGTGTCATTGCATATCTATATTTAGGTTGAAAATTATACCTTCTAAGTTGAGCACTATCAAGAGTAGAGTTACTGTTGACATCAAGTCCATACATCAGAATTCTCAGTAATGTTTTTGTTTCAACTGAATCTTTATTGGCAATATTAGAAACCGGAGAACTCATAATCGCCACACTATCACTTATAACTGCAGCCCCAATAGATCGTAGCCAGCAATTGGAAACGTAGGTCTGAATTTTGGAGAGGATATTCTCTGCATCCTCAATAACGGCATTTGTCACATATAAAGCCACTATGTTCTGAACCTCTAACATCTGAATAGAGAGTTCCAGAGTACTTGCATGAATACCGTCAGAAGCTACAGCTGTAACATTGCTCGCTATTTGTACACCTTGACGAATGTAAAGAGTCCCTTCTTTTGGGTGAATATAAAATGCTGAATCATCTTTTAGTGTGTAGGAAATAATTGCATTTTCCCCTGTATCTGCATCTGTAGCCTGTAAAAGCAAAAGCGTATTACTATAATGTTTATCCATTGAAAATCAGTTTCGCATAGTTTGTGAAATCTTGAAATAACTGTTCTCATTGTAGGTCAGCAATATAATTACATATTTTAAAACATTTGAGCTTCGTATTTACTTACTGACAGCCTATAAACACTGGGAAGTACGATAAATTTAGAAAGTTCTTTCGTTGGATACCCGATCACTTTCGAAATTTTGGTATCCCATATAGGAGGGTTGTCATTAATATCAGTTATAATTGCGACGATGTGCATTTTGGAACGTGTGAACGGTATATCTTCCAGGATGAGGTTATATTTAGTCGCACGTTTAGCTCTTTCCTGGTATACAAAAGATTTCCCAGTGCAAGTTGCTTCAACCACCAACCGTACTTGAGCGATTGTCATGTTCGAGAATAACGGTGACTCTCGGTCAATTTTTCTCGAACTTAAAAAATTGTCCGTCATATGAAACCAATCTACAAAAAAATGAAGAAAATTTTTGGATAGAGTTGAAGGAGTCAAGATCACGGTCATAATAACAGTATTTACACCACAACAATTTTTCTGCGGTAGCAGAAGCTGCTATGCTCGATAAACGACGCCCCAGATTGGATTTTCGAGCGTAGCTGTTAACATAGCAAATTTTTCTGCAGTGTAAATAGGATTATTATTTGGCCCTCGGCGTGCAGACATCTTGGGTTTCCCCCACTCAACCTGAAATACATAAAAGGAACCTAGTCTATATATCGATTGCTCTGATGTCATCGAAATTGCAATGAACATGGCAAAAGTGAGATGAGCCGAGCTCGAAAGTCATTTGAAAACAAATGTAAAATAATGTGAAAATGTAAGTCATACACGTTTTGAACGATTTTTATAACATACATAAATTTGTTCTAAATCGCATAAAAATTTTTCGAAATATGTAGGACCTATGAGAGCATTTATAATGTTGATTTATTTTGCATTGTTTCCAATGGATTCCGAGCTTCACTCACTGAACTTTTGCCACGTTCGCCGCAATATTCGGTGGCGTCAACACTATCGGAAACATAGATTAGGTTCCTATATATGCTTACATGTGCTATTCCCTATTAACATATGTAGCATCTCTAAAGCAGAAGGTTTTAAAAAGGTAGTGTGCAAAGTGTCCTACTCCACTCCAGGTTTCGCTGTGGCGAGATTTGGGCCGAATAATGCTGTCATAATTGTTAGACAATTCAGCCGTGAGTTATAATCAACGTGTGTCACATAAATAATCCGTTATATCTGTCTACCAAATAGTCCCATAGCTCATTGGTCGCACTCTTGACTGACACATGTGGGATTGTTTGTTGAAGTGAGGACGTATGTACTTTTTATTGATTTTTTCGGAAACGACCTTGAGCACGAATTCAGAAGAACTGACATGCATTCAATTTTAATTTTCGCAATTAGTTCTTTTTTACTGGGAATTCTGGTATTGGGATTTTCTGGATGCAACTCCAAGCGCTGTATTAGTATCAGGGAGATCAGAGATGTGATGTGGCAAGCGGTGACTCTAAGATGATTGGCGCCCTCAGTAGCGTCACTAGAGACATGAAGCCTCCCCCTCACAAATGTTGTTTAGTAGTGAACACATTTTTTCATTAAATTAAAAATTAAAAGCTTAATAATTATCCGAACAGTATCAGTTCGGTTCAGTAAGCTTCCATTCGGCTGTCGAAATAAAATAAATTTCCAAATATTAAATCTATTCGGTTCAATTTGGATATCACTCAGCTGTAATCTGTTCGGATTCCCGAGTCCAGTTTTGGCTAGTATCAGTCCGAATTTTTCATTAATGTAATCAATTCGGATTTCCGAGTTCATTTGGTATTGTTCTCAGTTTACAACGTCAAACTGAACTTTTTAAATCGCGAATAAGTTCCTATGTCAGTCCGGTTTAACTTGGACATCCGCCATCTGTGATCTATTTGGTTTTTCGAGTTCGTTTTGAATTAGTCTCAATTTGGATTTAGAAACTGATCCTTTCAAATCTCAAACTGAATTCCTACGTTAGTCCGGTGTAATTTGGACATCATACAGCTGTAATCTGTTCAAATAGAACTTTCGAGATCGCGCGCTAAGTTTGCAGGTTTGTAGGCGCATTGGTCACCGAAGAATCTTAGACCTCCACAGTAGATGCCTAATATACTTTGACCTGAACAGTAGGGCACCCAGTGTAATAAGATCTGCGCAGTAGGTTTTAAATGTTCGTAACCTGCACCGCAAATACAGTAAACTTCCACCTATTTTAACAACTTTTTCAACTGTGCATGTACTGGAAAGCGTGGATTACCTGAAAATTCCTGTACAGGAATGTACGCAGGTATCTATGAAGGATCCTATACAGGTTCCTCAGCAGGTGGGACACTCGCAAAAATATCTCTGAAGGATCCTTTGCTACTTCTGCCACACATGCATATTCATGTACAGGAACCTGTAAAGGATCCTGTGTAGCTTTTCTGAAGCATGCTGATACTGAGGAACCTTTAAAGGGTCCTTCACACACACACACACACCGAAGGGCATATGTCATAGCCGCCGAACGCGTCCTCAGGTTGCGGATAGAGGGTCCCTGTACCAAGGGTTTCTGCTGAATATTGTTACAATAATTAATAAGCAGTCACGGACAATTGTCCAGAAATGGTCCCGAACGAATAACCCCTAAGCGGAGGCGTGACAACCGTGCCGAAAGCTGAATGGCACCTGGGAGAGGTGTCTGAAACGGTGACTCTGGGATACCGGGTGACCTCTCAGAGTATGCAGCCTTATCCTTGCATGCGGGGCTCTACAAGGATGGACGAACCCTTTTTCCTAGCTGCTCGTGGGAACAGCAATAATAACACCAAACATAGTTGTAGTAAGTGCGGTTCAAAACAATCGAACGCGCTGGGCTCCCGATAACGGGTTGGAAAACAATGCCGACTATCCTAGAGGTGGGGGAGTCAATCCAGACGGAGCCAATGCGATTGACTGCGAAACTGTGCCGAGGAACTCCGGAAAAGGGGTTATATAAGCGGATCTCCTACTCAACCGCAGCTAGAAGAAGCCGGCAACAGAGAAAGAGAGGCGACATTTTGACCAACCGTGAGCAGGCATCCAATAGAGGAAGAGCGATGCTTCAGGACCCGGAGAAACATCAACATTCAGGTTTCTCTCAAGCCCAAAGATCTGGCTGAACTGGATGACGAGCTTCGTGGAGATTTTTCCGAAGAATCCGACCTCTGGACTACCAATTGTAGTGTGTATAATGCAGCGAGAGCTTTGGCATATGCAAACCGTAAAACAAAACAAACGGTTGATCATAAGACCAAAAGACGAATGCATCAACTCAGCACAAAAACGTACGCGTACCGCATTTAGTGTGTGATTGACTACATAACATCTGGCAGGACTTTCACTGCCAAGGTTCGACAGTTCGCGCGCGAACTGCGGATCCGTCATGACACACTCAACAAGTCAAAGTTAATGACCATTAGGCAGCACATTGTTGACAGAATACGAATACTATCTAACGCTAGGAGAAGTCTAGAGCGGAGAGAGAGGTGGGTCAGAGAAAATCGACAGTTTTTGTCTGACCTATCTCGACTCTTCCAAGACCCTCCAGTTACTGTCGTCCACCTGCCCACACCAGAGGAGGTCGAGGCTATCACTACCGAGGATATGAAAAACGTATTAAAAGGCATGAAGAGCTATTCCGCTCCGGGACCAGATGGTATCAAGACCTTCTGGTGGAAGAAGTTCCCTTCAACCCACGAACATCTGGCCCGAATTTTCACCTCATATCTAAAGTCGGAATAGCCTATTCCGGAGTGGTTGGTGGAAGAGCGCACAGTGCTCCTGCCGAAGACGGGCAACTTAGCTGACCCTAAGAATTGCAGGCCAATAACTTGTCTGAAAACACTGTATAAAATCTTCACAGCTATCCTAAATGGTAGGATTGTTCGGACAATAGGACCTGTGTGGCGAGAGATGTACGAACAACGCAGTTCACAGAAAGGCGTACCAGGATGTCGGGAGTACCTGCTCAGCGATAGATGTGTCTGTAAAGAAGCAGCATCCTATCAGCGTTACCTATCTATCTATCTATCTAGAAAAAATCGTGTGATCACTAAGAGTGTCACCTTTCAGAGAGGTGTGTTTCAGGGCGACACCATGAGCCCTCTCCTCTTTTGCCTCACAATATTGCCACTATCTCTCGCACTTCGCCATTGCGAAGGGTACCTCTGCGGCAAACCTGGAAATCGAAAGCATAAGGCCACTCATGTATTTTACATGGATGATCTTAAGATCTATGCTAGAAAATCAAGAGAAGCTACATCTAGCTCTAGACATTGTCAAAGAGTACACTCAAGAGATTGGAATGGAGTTCGGGTTTACGAAGTGCGCCAAGGTTTATTTGAAGGGTGGAAAACTTAATGGCATCCCCGAAGACCTTGAGCTCGTCGACAGAAGCGCTATATGATACCTTCGTGCTGGACAGACCTATACATACCTGCATTGGCGAAAGTATCGAATAGGAATTCCTCCCGAACCAATCCGAGTTAATTCGAACCAATCCGAAAAAATGTCTACATTTCGTTCGATCCAAATCGGTCAAAAATTAATCCGACTCAATCCGGTTTAATCCGTACTTCCAATCCGAATAAATCCGAACCAAATTTTCAATCTGAATGAATCCGAACTCGGACTGACCTAAAACGATTTTCAATCCGAATGAATCCAATTCAATCGGAACTCGGATTCATTCGGATTCATTCGAATTGAAAATTCAGTTCGAATTGAAAATTCAGTGTATATCAATCCGAGTTCGGATTCATTCGGATTCATTTGGATTGAAACTTTGGATCGGATTGGTTCGTTTTGGAGTTCGGATTGAACCGGATTGAGCCGGATTAATTTTTAAAGGATTTGGGTCAAACAAAATGTAGAACTTTCTTCGGATTGATTCGAATTGACTCAGATTGGTTCGGATACAGATTCCGGAATGATTCCGATTGTTTCGGAAGGAATTCCTATCCGATACTTTCGCCAGGGTGGGCATGCCACAGAGCCGCATTCAGAACGTGACATCTATAAAGGATACTCTCCGATGTAGATACAAACGTCTCATCCGACGGATATGGTCTTCCCAACTGTCGGCGAGGAACAAAGTATCTGCAACGAACATGCTTGCCGTCCCAGTAGTACTCTATTCATTTGGAGTAGTTCCATGGACGAAGGACGAGCTCAGATCCCTCGATATCGGGTCCCGAAAGGTTATGCACATGAACAAAAGCATGCACCTTAAGTCTTCTGTTCCACGACTTTACATCTCACGCCGTCAAGGTGGTCGCGGAATACTGGATCTTGAACGTCTTCCCAACAGGATTATTCTGAGTACAGCACATATGGTCGCAAATGGACAAGACCCTCTTTTTAAGATGGTCAGGAAACACGAAGTAGTGGCCAAAGGGGCGTTTATGCACAAAGCAGCGGAGGAGGCTGCTGAAACACTCGGCCTTGACTTCAATATTAGGGGTGAGCAAAATGCATCAAATCTTATCCATCTTGAATACTCAGTCCTGAAGGCCCGGATTAAGAAAGCACAGGAGAAAAACTTCCACGAACAGCTCCTCGACAAGAGGATGCACGGCATCTTCCACAAAAATGTGGAAGATCAGTCGATGTCGTATGAGCTAACGTTTGCTTTCCTTAGATCACCCGGATTGAAGTCGGGCACGGAGGGCTTCATTTTGGCATGTCAAGACGGTGTCATTTCCACTCTAGCATACCGTCGCCACATTTTGAGCCAAAACAATCCCGATGATCGCTGCAGAGCGTATCATGCACACCCCGAGCATCCAGGGCACATACTATCTAGTTGTCCAACTCATGCGGGAACGACCTACATCCAAAGGAACAATGCGGCACTAAGAGTGCTTTATTACCATCTCTGTCACTCTTACGGTATTAGCCCAAATACCTCTACGCTAAACGCTCCTAGAGAAATAGAGTCTTTAGGAAGTCTCTAGGAACTTCATATTCTCGACAATTGTTTCTGTTGCGCACTCGAAGCCTGACATAGTTCTCCTTGACTTCGAGAAACGAGCCATGTTCGTTATCGAATTTTCGGCACCAGCTGACAAAAACGTCATAGCCAAGGAGAAAGAAAAAAAAGAGAGGTATAAAGACCTTATAAGGGAGTTGCGACGGTTATACCCGGAATATTCTGTTAAGCTAATCGTCTTGATCATCGGCGCTCTTGGAGGTGCCAAGGTTTCACCGGTTAATAGCCTGAAAAGCATCCCTACGTGTCAACAAAATGCTGAGACACTTGCGGTGAAAATGCAGAAGGCGGTCGTCCTTGGGTCGCTCCGTGTCCTCAGAGTGCACGAGACTTTTGCCGGATCATCGTATTGAATTTGTCGCAGACTGTAACCACCTATCTCACGGTCGTGAGACGTGGTTACAGCTGAAATTTTACCGCGATTTCGCTGGGAGCGGGTGCAATTTTTCAGATTAGCACCCGCTCCCGGCGAAATCCTGCGGTTGTCCTTATGACAAACTTTTAACTATATATATATATATATACATACATATACACCCTACTAAAAAAAAGTCAGGAATCGTCAGAAAAAAAGTCAGGACTTCTGACCATTTCTGACCACTTTTGTTACGTTTCTGGACAGAAATCGTCAGGAAAAGTCATAATTCGTGATAAATGTTCAGAAATCGTCAGAGCTTGGGTTCGAGGGTCCAAGAATAGAATGCCATAAAACCTAATTCCTTTTATAGTCCCCAGGTTATTTCTATTATTTATTTATATTTATTCATGCATATTCTCTTTTTACTTATATTCAATTATTAATATTTAATTAAATGACTCTGAAGGTAAATCTGAAAATTTTGTCCGTTTTGACGTATCTCTTTCTCTTTTCAAGATACATTATATTTAATCTAATTTTTAATTTTTTAGGCAAATTTTTAGGTATCTGAAATCGTCGAAACCCGTAGATTCTGAATTTCTAACTTTTGAATCTGTATATGCAACATTGAAAAAAAAAATTATTTTCAATTTTTAATCCTTTTGGGTTGGCCTACCTGCGGTCCTAGCCGATGAGCTACCTGATAGGATATGAATTAGCATATCTTCAGAAATCGTCAGACTCGTCAGAAATGGTCAGGATTTTCAGGAATGGTCAGAATTTTCAGGAATCGTCAGAACTTCTGACCATTTGTGACGATTCCTGACTTTTTTTAGTAGGGCATATACATATATACATTTTGTTGAATGATACAAAGGTTTCTTTGATGTTATATCCAACAAATTAAACTTTTATTAAAACAATTATTTCTCTCAGTTGACATGCAAACTACTGTACGGGGTTGTCTTTCTTTGAAAATTAAGCAAAGGGGGAAAAATTGGGATGACCTACATAGGAACCAGTAAAGGATCCTTCAAAGGATCCTGTACACGATTATGCACTGCACGCAGCAGCAGGGGAACCTGTGAAGGACCCTTTAAAGGTTCCTCAGTGTCAGCATGCTTCAGAAAAACTACACAGGATCTTCTACAGGTTCCTGTACAGGAATATTCATGTGGGACAGAAGTAGCACAGGATTCTTCAGAGATATTTTTTCGAGTGTCCCACCTGCTCAGGAACCTGTACAGGATACTTCATAGATACTTTTTACAAATGCGTCCCACTTGCACAGGAACCTGTACAGGATAATCCCTAGGGAATTTCTTGCAGCAAAATCAACGATAACGCAGGAACCTGTACCTGTGGGTATTTGAATACCCATGTTCCTCTACAGTAACGTGCGCAAGTTCCCTCGCAGGATCCGCGGCAGGAACCGGTGTACCAGGAACCTGCGAACGTTCCTGTACAGTAACCTCCAAAGCAACCTGTCAAGTGCCTGTACAGGAATTTTCAGCTGGGGAGTCGATCTGAAATCAATACATACTATCAAAAATAATACAGATAAGTATACCCGACATTCCTAGAACTGCTGGCCCACGCAGTTTCTGAGCTCAAGGGGCAAGAAATGGTTGCGACTATCGCCTCGGAAGGGCCGCAGTACGCGAGTACTCAGTCGAGTATATTGCGCAATATTATGCATTCCAATTGGAAACGGTTCAGACGGTTCCGACAATTTGCCAACTAAAAATAAATATAAATAGAATCAACAAACGACTCAAATATTTCGCAGAATAGTGAGTTTTGCAGCATGATGTCGCGGTCATGGAAGTTCGTACATGGTACTGCAACTACATGCATTTGATGTTAGAGTGCCACTGACCTGAAATTAAGGATATTTTATTTTATTTCGTGGAACTGAAAGATCGTCTATCCACAAAAGAATGGATCATGACTGAGAAAATAGCTTCTACACATGAAAAATATTACTATTCGTATATTTATGACCTACTTTTACGTTTAGAATATTTTCTCGAAAAAGTCGTATGACGTATTCCCATGATGTCATGCTAAAATACTCAATTCAAGGCTTCCCGCTCTGCAGGCCTCTTTTTTTAATTAGTCAGCCACTGACGCGGGCCTGACCGTACAGCCCGTACAGGGACCGTGATGGGAGGCGAGGGAACTGTGCAACGTAAGGCGCTTCAAACAGCTGTCAATTTCGCTATTGGCAAACCACGTCTAAACGGATGAATTGTTGAACGTAATATTTTAACCACATAATCTAAAGGCAATTATACCGGTTTGTTCAGAAAGATTTTCCCCGAAAATGTTCTTGTTGTGGTTGTTTTTACATTCTCATTCTAATGAGAAGGTATTGGTTTTATGTAAAATTTGACATAGTCGGTTTTCATCAAATCTCCACGTTTTGAGACCTCCTGAGTCAGAAAAAACGATTCTTACCAAGGTGTCTGTCTGTCTGTCTGTAGCCACGATAACTTTCGAAAAAATGATCAGATTTGATTAAGCTTTGGCACACTTTTTTATGGCCTAAAAAGAAAGAACGAGTTCGTTAACCAGCTATTTTGGATAAAAATTCAAAAAGTGAGCATATTTTGAAAATTTTTTAGACCACTTTTTTTGAAGATTTGAAAATTCTATGTACGGTTATTAGTAGTACGCAAAATGACGAACAAAATATCCTCATGACTTTTCGTGATAAAAAAAAATTACTGGAGTTATAGGATTTTCAAAATTCCAAAAAACAAACGAAAATGAACATTTTAGGCCGAAAAACGCACGATATGAAAAAAAGTCAGGAGGAGAAAAACGTTGCTTTTTGAACACCCTATAATATTTTCATAGCAGTTTTTTGAATTTTTCGAAAAATAAAAAATTCAAATTTTGATCGGACAAAAAAAATAATGAAAAATCAAAAATTCCATTTTGCTGTCAAACTATGCAAGATACGAGAAAAGATCATTTGACCAAAATTGTGCACCTAAAAAAGATCTACAAATTTCTAATGACTCACTTTTTGATATGACGCGTAGTTTTTGTTTTATTCGTAAAAAACAGCATTGAAAATAGAAAAATCAAATTTGTAGACGAATAACAGGAGCTATGAAAAAAATGACATAAACAAAATTTGTTCATCCAAGAAGGAGGTACAAATTTGTATTAAATCATGTTTCGATAGGATGCGTAGTTTTTGTTTTATTCGTGAAAATAACATTGACAGTAAAAAAAATCAAATTTTTGAAAAAACAATGCAAGGTAGGAAAACAGATAAATGAACAAAAATTGTGCATTAAAAAAAGGTTTACAAACTTGTAATCAATTTTTGTTGTAAGAATATATTCAAAATGAAAAAAATTAACTTTTTTGAAAAACGGCACAAGCTAAAATAAAATTTTAACTGATAAAATTTGTCGCCTAAATTATATAATTATTTTTCATTTGAAATCAAATACAAATTTAGTAATTTGTATATGAAGAACATATAACACGAAGCACAAAGTGCGCGCTCAGTGTATTTACCAAATCGCGCGTCGTAAGTGCGCTCAAACTTTTTTGTTTCTATCATACGGTGCACAGAACCGAGCGTGGAACGCAAGGTTCAAATGATTTTCAAATCAAATATCGAGCGCGAAGCGCGAGTGTCTGGATGAGAATGTGTTCCTTAAGGTCGATAGAACCTTGAGTAAATAAAGTTCCTTTTCAGTATAAAATAAAAACAAATTTAACAATCACTTAATATGTAGAGGTTTTGATAATTTCATAAGATTCGCAAACAAACTTTTTCTTTTCATCGAAGTCGAACACGAAGTTCAGAAATCTAGAGGAGCCGAGCGTAAAGCGCGATGTAAATACGCCCGAGCGCGTAGCGCGAAGCGCGAGATAAATATATGATCGAGCGCGAAGCGCGAGATCCAACAGTCGCGCGCCCTAGACGCGCTCAAACTTGCGAACGAAGCGAGCCGCGCGCGATGAGAATGTGCCCGCCATGCGGGCACATTTTTTGTAATTGAAAATGGAATGTATTTTCTCGCTTGAAACTGGCGCGCGATAAAGACTACACGGTAGTTTACGGTTGGCGAGTGGCAGGAGCGGCAAGCGGGGGACTCGCCTGTGTTCCCAAGTTAGGCGAGATTAGGGTAAAACCGGGTACTTTGTCTTTGATGGCATTGTGTGAAAAAGCGAAAAGCTAAAAAGCTTTTATTTGAAGTGAGCAGTTTTCTGGGACTCTTTAACTAAAACAAGAAAGTGGAGTCAGATGTGCAATGAACAATTTTCTTCATAATTAAAAAAAGTTCAAAAAAACTAAACGCGCAATTCCCGGTTTTGCCCCGTGGGTAGGGTAAAACCGGGTACCAATGAAAATGATTTCAAAACTTATTGAAATTAAGAAGAATTGAATTTATTGTAATTAAATATTATAAACATTGGTATGCTGAGTATCTTGGTACACTCACGAAGGTTTTAATATTATTAAGATTCAGCATCCTAGATGTACTGACGATGGATTTAGCAGTAATCACACACGAATTCGCCATGTTCGACATTGCTGCATGCTATTTAGGCTCACGCTCTGCACACAGCGCAAATCTGAATTCACCCCTCAGTCGATACAGATTAAAGCTCATTGCAAAAAATGTAAGCTTTATCAGTGTCTGCTTCCGGTTCATTTTCTGATGAAAAATCATCCTTCTTTCTCTTCTTTGTCTCAGATGTCTTCGGTGCTTGAGCGCCAGCTTTGCCTATCAGACTTACTTCTGTACATTATTGGCATCGTCAGATTTAAAAAAAGTTCATTATTAGAAATTATTAGAAAACGTATGAATAAATTCTCAAATTCAGATATTATGTGACATTTTTCGTGATTATTTTCTCCTGTGACACAAAAACCAATTTTTTTGTTTGAAGGGGATTATTATCGGTAATGATATAATACTTATATATAATAATAATGTACGATAACGATTATATACAATTATAAACTATTTTTACGTTTCTTGACAGTTTTTTGCTACTATATGGCACGTGGGGTAAGACCCCGGCAACACATGTAGCTAGACACTTTTTACGAAAATAAGGTTAGGGCATCTACATAAACAAAATATATCAAACTAGACTCAGGGGGCAGTACGAATGACGAGATATAGGGGGTACCCGGTTTCACCCGCAACCCGGTTTTACCATACTCTCCCCTACTAACCATGGGTCAGTATTTCTGGAATTGAGATATCTAAAACAGGGTTCTGCGATCCAGTAAAGAAGTATAGAAATAATTTCCTTTTTACACAATTTTCTCTATGAAATGACTGTATTCGTATCTGCATTCATTATCAATGAGCGATTTACCAGAAGAAATGTATTTGCAACAAAAAGGTTTTGAACTGTAAAACGTAAAGCTAATGAAATTTGTAATTTAAGATTTTCAAAATTTTGAAGATGTTGAATTTCTAAGATTTACAGTTTAAAGTTGTACAAATTTAAAGATGAATAGTTTGAAATCCTTGAATTTCGAAAACATGGAACTTAACACTATTACGTTTTCAAGATTTATACTTCAAACGTATGCAATTTGGGAGGTACTTTCAGGAATTAGCTCAATTTGAAGAGATACAATCCATAATTCTCCCGTTTTAAAAATTATTAATGTTTAAATTTTAATTTTTGAAGATTTGAAGTGGAGGTAAGTACTTTTTTCTTAAATGACAGCATTTTTGACGAAAAAACTTGAAACTCTCTTTCCGATCATTAAAATTAAAGAATTGAAATTTAAACGTAAAACAATGCACTTTCTGAACTACAAATCGAAGCACATAAGGTAAAACTCTTCCCACTTTCTCACAATAAGTCGAAATAATGTAAACTTTTGTATTCTCTTACTACCTAATTTGAAACTCTTACAATTTCGAAGCAAAACATTATAAATTGTCAGTAATTACGCTTCTAACAGCTTCAAAACACACAATTTGTCATAGGTATTTACAGAACTCATACTTACGATTCCCAAAGCACAAAGGGTGGCAATTCGATGGTCTTTTTTTGCTATTTTCATATCATGAAATTTTTAATTTTCTATTCTTCGATTTCGAAAATTTACAACAGAAAATGTTTCAATTTCACACGTGTTCGATTTATAGTTATCTGTTTTTAACTTGCGGGAGGGGATAGACAAACGTTTCCATTTACTTTTCATGAATAGACAATCGAGTATGTATTTCACTCCTTAATTACAAACATTCTTACAATATGTCTAGCATTACGGCAATCGTCATTCCAATTTGAATTACAGCATTCCCATTCAATGGAAAGAACTTCATGTTACTTCCAATGGAGACACAAATCCTGCTGTATCTCTCAAAATTACTGAAACGTGAAAAAATTGTTTTCGGGAAACTATTGCGTGTTATTGAAATGAGCAATTTTCGTCTTAGGCAATTTTTTCTCAGCTTGATACTTTTTGCAAAAGGCGCCGAAAAGTATATTGCAATAATCGATTTGTATGCATTCTTTATTGATATTTTCTACGTTCGTCTTCAGAATCTATTTGATTATGATAAACACATAACATTTATTTTTCACATTGTTGACTCTGACCTATAGTTTAAACAGAAAAAGCTGAAACAAATTTTGCTACCAAGTTCCTTTGAACCCGATTGTAGCCTCAAATTAGTAAAATTTGAACATCTTTCCTTATGCTGTAAAACGACCCCGTTCAATTCTTCAATTTTAAAGATCGGAAAGAGAGTTTCAAATTTTTCGTCAAAAATTCTGTTACTCAAGAAAAAATTACTTACCTCTACTTCAAATCTTCAAAAATGAAGATTTAAACATCAATAATGTTTAAAATGGGAGAATTATGGATTGTCTTGAAAATTGAGCTATTTCCTAAATGTACCTTCCAAATTACATACGTTTGATGTATAAATCTTGAAAATGTAATGGTGTAAAGTTCCATGTTTTCTAAATTCAAAAATTTCAAACTGTTCATCTTTAAACTTGTACAACTTTGAACTGCGAATTTTAAAAATTCAACATCTTCAAAATTTTGGAAATGTTAAATTACAAATTTCGTTAGGTTTACGTTTCACAGTTCAAAACTTTTTTGTTGCAAATGCATTTCTTTTAATAAATGGCCCATTGATAATGAATGCACATACGAATACAGTTATTTCGTAGCGAAAATTGTGTAAAAAAAGAACATTACTATTATACTTCTTTACTGGATCGCAGAAACCTGTTTTATATACATAGATATCTCGGATATCTCAATTCCAGAAACTGACACCTGGTGAGTAACTTGGGAACACAGGCCAGTCCCCCGCTTGCCGCTCCTGCCCCTCGCCCAGGGGCGCGCCAGGTTCAAGCGAGAAAATACACTCCACTTTCAATTACAAAAAACAACAACAACTGGAACATTTTCGGGAAAAATCTTTCTGAAAAAAAGCTATAATTGCCTTTAGATTATGTGGTTAAAATGTTACGTTCAACAATTCATCCGTTTAGACGTAGTTTGGCAGTAGCGAAATTGACAGCCGTTTGAAATAGGCGATCTTTAGAATAGGCGGAAGTTCACTGTACTTTTGCTAACTAGGGTTGTAAAGTTTCATGAAACTTTGACCAAATGAAAAGTTTCATGAAACTTAGGAAACGTTTCGAAGTTTCCAAAGTTTCAAAAATTAGGGCGGGAAAATTGAAAAATATGAAAAATACTATTAAGTATTAAATATAAACATTTAATAGTATCCTTTGTGTTTCAAAGCAAATCGTTTCAACTAATTTAAATAAATAAATCACGTGTTAATTGTTAATAGAATGTAATTTTTTAAATATTTTATTTAAAAAAATTGAAAATTGATTTCAATAAAATGAAAATAAATTTCGTATTTAATACATATTTAGTTTTTAGAATGTTTGAGTTTTAAAACGATTTCATCAAAAATGTAGAAACTTCGAATGTAAATGAATAAAATAACATTCTGCTATTTCATGAAACTATTTTTTTAAGATGAAGTATTGTCTAGAAATGAATAAAACAATATTTTGATGTAACACTGAATGCTTTTCAAATTTTTTTTTAGTCATACAAATATTGAAATTACTGACAGGAAGAGAAGTATTATCACTTTGTTTTTAAATTTATATAAATATAGTTTTTATAAGATTCTTGAGAAAATTAAAAAAGATTTGTGAATATTTCAGATATGTCAAAAAAGAAACTAGAAGATTTTAAAGACATCTTTTTATTTTCCAGGATCTCACAAAATATTAGGAAAAATTCGATTCTTTTAAAAGATATTTAGGACTTTTAAAAGTTTGGAAGAAATCAAAAACTATTTGGTAAATTTTCGGAAATGTTTGTAGGTTTAAAAATATTTGTAATCTATTAAAAACCTCTTAAATTCTTTAAAATAGTTTTAACTGACTCGAATTTTTCTTATAATTTTGAAAAATCATAAAAAATGTAAATAAATTGCCTTAAAATCTTCGAAATTTTCCCAGTGAAACCTTTCAAAATTCTTTTGAAGCTTCTAAAGTTTTTGTTTGAAAACTTTAAAAATCTACATTTTGTAAAATTTTTAAAAGTTTAAAATTCTTTTTGAATCTCTTAAAATCTTATAAATATTTCTTGCATTTACTCGATTTCTTTTTATTGTTTAATCTTACCAAATTGAAACATTTTTCTTTAAAATATCCTACACTATTTTTCGAAATTTTAGGATATCGTTTGAAATGTTTTGAGATCTTTTTCAATTTTTTTAAAGCTTTTTTTCAAAATAAAAAATCATATAAAATTTCCCCAAGAATCTTAAGAAAATTCTTTTTTTTTAAATCTTTTCAGAATTTCTAAACCTTCTAATCTTTCAAAATTATTCAAATTTCTTATGAATTTCTTTTAAATTCTGCAAACAAAAATTCTCTTAAAATCTTTCAGATTCTTTTTTGACAATTTTAGAAATCTTTTAAAATCTTTTTAAATATTCTCTTTAAATTAATTGTTCAAAATAAAAAATCATTTTAATTTTTCTTAGAAACCTAATGATATTTTTTTCATTTTCTTGAAACCTTACAAAATTTTTAAAATATCTTTATATCTTTATAAGTTTTAATTTTTTTTCTATCGTTTCAAAACTTCTAAATATCTCTTAAACTTACTCAGATTTTTTCTAAAATAATCTAATATGGCAAAATGCAAAAATTTTCTTTATAATCTTTTTAAAATTTTTAGGAAATAATTTAAAATATTTTGTAATGTTTTTCAATTTTCTCTTAGAATTCATTTTAAAAAATCATTTGAAAATTTCCCATGATTCTTAAGAACATTTTTTTCATTCTCTTGACACCCTGCCATATTCAGTTTACCTAAAAATGGTTTAAATCCTGAAAAATAAAAATTGTCTTGAAGTCTTTCATATCCTTTTTCCACACATTTTGAAATCTTCCAAACCTGAAATTATTCTTTTCGAATAAAACCGAAACCATTAAAAAATTTTCCAGACATCTTAAAAAAAATAATACCAAATCTTTAAAATTATTAATAAGCTTCTACATTTTTTTTCGAACTCTTCGGAATAAGTTCTTATCCATAATTTCATTTTTCTTATCTCTTTGAAAATTTAAAAAAGTTTACAAATTATAGTGTGGTAGCAAAATGTTAAGAACCGAATTATTTCCCATTACTAAACAATTATTTACAATTTAAATTTTCTCGTTTTCGACCACAATGTGTTCGATATTTTCGACATTATTTAGTAACATTGCTTTTCTTAAGTAGGGCATGCAATTAAAAATGTTACTTAATCGGGTCAAAAATACCCCCCCCCCCCACACGTAACATACCGTAACGAAACACGAACCCCCTCCCCCTTTTCAATGTTACGTAATATGTAAACGATCCCTAAGAAAGTTTAAATCTACTTTGAACGTTTGGTTCCGTTAACTGTTTTAAATGACCTAACCTCAACCTGACATGAGTGCGCAAGCGCATACGTGTTTTTGAAACTTTCAATGTTCCAATGAAACGTTTCATAGCCTCACAACCCTATTGTTAACTACTTTGTTGCGTGTATATAAGTACCTTGAGTACCTACTGCGCATGCATAAGTACCTTGGTTGCATAGTGCGCAGACATAATCAACTTGGGTATCTACTGCGCATGTCCAATTGCGCAAGTGTAAATATATTGGCTATTTACTGCGCAGGTGTAAACAATATCAATTGAGCTCAATTCGAAATGAACGACAGCAGACGCCAACAGCCGAAGGGCGAAACCCGCTTGCAAATTTATTTTTTTACACATAACTGTTACATCGGGAAAACATTCTCGGAGGTCTTCTTATATCCCAAGACTCACGACTTGACGATAGTGAATATAAATTTCGCGATTTAGTTCGTGAAGTAGACAAGGTGCAAGTTTCAGAAGTGGCACTTTTTCAACTGCGTTTGTACCGAAAAGCGCGTGTCTATTTGAAATCAATAAATGCTATTAATAATAACACAGATAAATATTTTAAAAATTTGTTTACGTTAAGAAATTAATTCAATAGAATCTAAGGAATAGCTAATTTCTTAAAATAATTTATTATTAATGTAATATTACAAAAGTGCATATTTTATCAAGTATATTGAAGAAAGTAGGTAATGTTAAATCCTTCTTATGTTTAACGTCTGCGAATATAATATAGATGAAAGTGGTGACAAGAGTCAAAACGACTAATTCCAGATAAAAATTGTATAATTCATTGTGTCATGTTAAATGCGAAATTAAAACGTAATACGTTTCGAAACATATACCAGTTTCATCATCAGATTAAAATTGATCATTAAAGTTAAGTTTAAAAGATTCAAACGGAGTTAAAATTCAATTGTTATCAATTGTTAGTATTGATATAACCAGGATGGAGTTTGTATGGTTGCTCCGATTATACACACAAAAAAAATAGTTTTTAATAACTATTGTTAAAAAAATTTCCCACATGATGGGTAAATTTTATTTTAATTGAACATTATTTCTAATTTAGTTTCAGGCTAATTCTTTATAACAATACTCAAAAACTATGGACTCAACAATATTTTTCATTCAAGAATTTCTTTTTAAATTTTGTGCAAATGGACGAGCAATCACAACAGTTCCAATCTATCATTTTTTAAAACTCCGTTTGAATCTTTTTAACTTAACTTTAATGATCAATTTTAATCTTATGAGGAAACTGGTATATGTTTCGAAACGTCATACGTTTTAATTTCGTATGCAACATGACACAATAAATTATACAATTTTTGTCTGGAAGTAGCCGTTTTGACTCTCGTCACCACTTCCATCTATATTTTATCACTTTAAATAGACTCGCGCTTTTCGGTACAAGCGCAGTTGAAAAAGTGGCGGTCCGTTAGCATCACTGATATCATGGGCCTCACACGTTGGACCTGTCAATTTTCTCGCGTATGTGTTCCGTTTCGCAAAGTAAATCGGGAAATTGATATTCACCATCGTCAAGTCGGGAGTCTTGGGATATAAGGCATCTGAGAATGCTTCTCCGATGTCAGAGTTGTGCACAAAAATAATTAATTTGCAAACTTGTCTCGCCGGTCGGCTTTTGGCGTCTTCTATCGTTACTTTTTGCCGTTTCGAAAAATACATATTTTCTTTTAAATAATTTATTTCCTCAGCACAAGGGTAGGTCTTCAGAAATTATATAGATCCCAGGATCACGCTAGACCCCGGATATTTGGTGAGTTTTCTTTCTACCATTCTAAAAAACTTGAGAGCAAATATAAATGGAGACAGTGTCGTACATATACAATATAAGAAAAAATCCATGTCAGATTAACCAACACTCTTAATTGCTTAGATACCGGTTTGCGGAATTAACTGCACGCAAGGAATTTGCCCCTCGATATGGAGCTTCTTCCTGTGAGGTCAGTAAGTCACTAACAGTTTAGGCTGGGTTTCTAACCAGCAAGGGATCGTTA
This sequence comes from Andricus curvator, assembly GCA_932195095.1. Lineage (NCBI taxonomy): Eukaryota > Metazoa > Arthropoda > Insecta > Hymenoptera > Cynipidae > Andricus > Andricus curvator. Next base: position 7,019 of record CAKNYM010013317.1, on the reverse strand, counting down.
GAAGTACATACATATAAAAATGTGTATATCATCCGGCACAGGGATCGTGTCTTGCTCGAAAACCCGGCACTGTATCGCCTGAGTCGCCCAGGCTCTCAGTATACAATGTACTTCAAAAATCTTCGCGGGTAACTAAACTTGCTATAGGAGTAAACGAGACAAAGTTTATTTCTCATTCGCTTATTACTTCTAGGACACCGTATGTCCTTATAAAATTCATTCACGTCGTTTGCTCTCTTCGAATCTAGAGGGGTAAGTCAAAAATTTTCCGGACTAATACTTCATGGAAACCAAGCTCGTTGTGGACGATTTGGTGAGCAGAACCAACAAATGGTTACTCGTTGATTTGCCAGTATCATCTCTCGAGCTTGCTGAATCTTCTTGTTAGTGGTGAAAGTTAAGGGAAGTCCTGCGCGCTCCCTCTTCGAAAACGTGACCACAGTCGTACCAACCTTAAGCGTGGATGTGCATAAGGCAGTTTGACAAACTTAGGCAGACGTTATGGCGAAAGTTCGGATTATTTTTTACTTACCCTCGTATGTTCATAATATATTTGGTTTTGGTCTAAACTGCCTTTTGTTTTATAGAAAAAAATGGTTAAGACATTAAAAACAAGCCTTTTTCGAAATGCAAATATTGCTCTCACCTTGACTTGGCGTTTGTGATTGAATTACGTAAGTACAAGATTGATCACCGAGAGAAAAAATTTTTGTATTAGGTGCCTCTTCTTCTACTTCAACTATTCGCAATGCATATTCGAATTCCATTTCCGTGGATGCGATTGTCAACAATACTGTTGTTTTCGCTGAAATTGACAAACTCTTTACTTTTGCTTCAATCATGAAAACGTAAATTCCAGGATCCATGATTTCCGTGACTGTTACTTCTGCAGATGCGCTGTTTATCGAGATTTTCTTCTCCAGGTCTTCTATTTATATGGAAAAATATAAAGAAATTTTTAATAGTTAAATATATTGTCTTTACTACACAATAATACATGCACTGGTCAACATCAACTTTTGCACGTAAATGTTTCATGCCCCCGTAGAGTTCTGGGCGATGAAACTGAATCTGAAATAAAAACTTTTTATATTACGTCAAGTTTTTGAGCAAGTTAAGCTTGAAAGTGACAAAAACGTGTTTTTGACCAGTTAAAAAAACGCAGAAATCATACCTGCCGTGTTACAGGGCTCAAATTAAAGGTTATAATTAAATCTTACAATCTTGTGAAACCTTTAATTTAAGCCATAATAAAAGTCTAGCACTTCAGTTTTGACCACAATGTTGTTTTCGAAAATGGTAAAAGACGCCCATTCTAGCTCTTTTGACCTTAATTTGCTCAAAACCCATACGCGATAGAAAAATTCGGCTTTCAGTTTCGGATTCAGCAACCAAAAGTCTACGGGAAATTATACATCTGATCCAAGTTACATATTTAATGTCGATCAGTGATATAGATGAAATCTCAATCTAAAATTGCGAAACATATTTCTTACTATCTTGAAACTCTCCACTGTAAACAATAGTGCCATTGCCATTTTTTATTGTGGCTGTTTTTTTCATCAAAGTTCCAGTGAATTTATTATCTTTCGCGAATTTATAAAGGGTCTCGCCGAAACTCAGTTGCGCCGCAGAAGCTTCATCTTGAACCAAGATAGAAATAAAGTGTATAAAGAATCTTGCGCAATTCTTCATTGTGACATAGTAATGAATAATTTCCAAAAGTGCTTTCATACGTCTTTAACAAGAGTGAAACTCTAACTACGGAAAAAGTGTTCCCCATATTATTCACTCACGTTGAAGCGCAAGCATAATGACGTTCCGCAAGGAAACATTCCACTTTGCCGATCGTAGTTTAGGAGATACATATATTAATTGTTGAACTCTTACCTAGCAAACCAGGTAATTCAATATGAAGAATTGCAGTTGCAGAAGAACGAACTTTCATCACCTGCAATCAAAAAAATTTTTTAGAGCAGACTCGCGCCCACGTATAGTGCATAAAGCAGGACGTTTTTGGGGCAATTATATTTAATAGTGGAATACAATCCTGTTAAATATTTTTTCAATATATCCTTTGATACAACCGAGCTGAAAATTGCTGTGCAGGAACCTCTGAGGATACTGCACAGGTTGGCGCACACGAATCCGTACGGAAAGCCTTGACGTTGCCTGCATACGAATGTGCCGATGGAAACTGTAGAGGAATATGTGAATTGAGGCGCGAGCGCGGTTTTACAGTGTACCTTAGGGTGGATCAGAAAACCCAATTTTTAAAAATTTGAAACGCAGTAGTGAAGAAAAGTTGCCTTCTAGAAAGACAATAAATTGAGGCCAAATACAATTTTTGTTTATCTTCAGAGCACGCATGACTTTCAAAGCTCGAAATTTTGAACATTTTTCTATGGGCCAACAAATATTGGCGATTTTTTTGTAAGTGCAGTTTTTGCTAGTGAAAAAAATATAGAATTAAAAACTAAACAAAATTGCTTAATTATAGAATTATTTGAAAATGCGCAAAAAACACGTTTTTTTTGGAAGTGCTTGATTGCACATATTTTTAAATAACATTAAAAATTCTGTGGCTCAAATTTCTTCGAATGGAATCAATGAAACATGTGATTATTCTTTTATTATACCAAAAAATTGTGTCATGATCTTCAAGGTGCGAGAATTGCTAAAAAATGCAAGAATTCTGATTTTGGTCTGATTTTGATATAACGAAATTCTTTTTATGTTATCAATATAATTCCATGTTTCTTCGGTTTAAACTGAAGAAATTTTAGGCCCAAAATTTTCAACTGTTTTGACAAATTTGCAATTATTAACCAAATTCAAAGTGTTTTTTGCCCACTTCCAATTAATCCAAACTTGAAAGAATTTTTTTTCCTATTTCAGACTATTTTGCTACTTTTTTTAGGCAAGACTACTTTTTTGCTACTTTTTCAGTACAGTGATATAAAAACTTGATCGTACTCACAAATTTCAGTTTTTTTAAAGTAAAAAATTAAAGAAAGGTATACCTAAGGAAAGTACTCTACCTACAAAAATAAATCAAAATAGAACAGTCGATGGGTTTCTTGAAAAAAATTTCAATGAGAAGGCGTAGTATATATACATTAAGGTGGGTCCAAAAAACAAAATGATGGAAACCGATTAATGGGAACTGCTTCGGATTAATGAACGTCTTCAACTTAATGTGCTTTTAAAAATTCTTATTTCCATATTTTATATTTTCGTGTATGTCCATATTTTCAAATGTTTTTAGAGGTCTTAAACGTCTCCAAATTTTGGCAGTTTTTTAATTAACGTTCTCTAGACGATATCTTATGTTTAATGGATCCCTGTTAAAAAAAAAACATTTTAAAATCTATAGGAATAAAAAAAAATATATTATCAGGCATTTGAGGCTTTTCTACTGGTAAAAATGCATTAGAAATTTTGTTTGATAAGTGTTGGAAATCATAAAAGTAAACAGTTTTTCTAAAATGTATGGTGTTTACATTTGAAGGGTGTCACGGTATAACCATGTAAGTGCCATTTTTTTGAAAACACGTTTTATATTGGCTTAAAAATTCTACGGGATATTGTGGTGAAAGAATATATCCAAATTTGAACCGAAAATGGGTGTTTAAAATTCGTGATTTTCCATAACCATGTAAGGTACACGTCCCAGTAATCGTCGCCATAAGGGATTTCATTGACTTCAAATATTTAGAAAATTGTTTTGGAAGGATTAGTTAAAAAATGATTGGTACTGATTGAAGCATTAAACATCCTAGAATATTATAAAAATTGGTTTTACATTATATTTAATATTACTTCTTATTGATAAACAATTAAAAGTCAAAAAGCACCGATGTCCCAGTTATCGCCATTTCCAAATCTGCCATGTACTAGTAATCGCGAGTCGTTGTCCTCGTCTTCGCGAAAAAGGTTAAGTTTTCTTGAAATGTGTTTTTCGTGTCCAAATCATGATTTGGACGTGTATTTCAAGTGTTTTTTTTTGTATTTTAAGTATACTTTAATGAAATGAAAGATGTATTAAAGATGTATTATTAGTTTTATATTGATTGAGAGATTGAGACCTCCGAGATGAAATCCGTTGAAACATAACCTCAAAATCGAATCTTCTGATAGTTCCAATACGTCTGATGGACATTATAATAATTAATCATAATAAAAATGAATTTTCTTTAAAAATTTTTATTTCAATTAAAAATATTTTTGAATAAAATTAATATTTTCTTTATAAGAAATAAAGTGGTCTCAAAAATAAATCGAAATAAATATTTATTAGAATTTTTATCACGATAAGTGATAACTACAATCCTGAAATTCTTTTATAATCCTGAATATTATAATTAAAAATTATTAACATTTTCCTTTTTAAAATAAAGTTCGAAAAATAATATTGAGTTGTATAAAGTCATATAACCTAACTGTGTTCTATAAAATGGCTAAGTACAACATAATTACATGGGATACAAAAATTTACACACTGGCAATTTGTATAATTAACTTTTTTGCAACATAAATTATAAACACAATGACGAAATTTGATAAATTGCAGTGACTAAAAAAATCATGTATATTTGGGGGTTATGTTCTGTTTACGTTGTCAAAACATTAAGACTATCAATAATTATATATCTGTTACACATTTTTCTTTATATTATACAGTATAGATTAATGTTAGCTAATGAAAAACTACTCAATAAATATTAACTTCACTGAAAAATGATAATAAACTAAAAAATTGATAATGAAATCAGTAAAGTCATGCCAATATTTTACATCACCTTTTTTCAGTTTTAAGCACTAATTTATATTACCATTACTTTTCACGCAGTAACAAGTCAGTTCTCCGATTTAATTTCACGCCTTTTCGAAATTAATTAAATCATTATTTGTAACGAAATATGGAAATACAATTTTGACAGATTCGTCCTAGTCTTCGCGACCGGTCGCGATTACTCGAACAACTATGCTTTTGAAATGTCCCTATAATCGTGCCCGATATTTCTCGAACGAAAAGGTACTAAATGAAGACTTTACTTAATTTTATGAAACAAAAATGATCTTTTATTACAAACAAATAATTTTCGTCCTGATCAAGTAATTTTTGGACATAAAAAGCTTAAGCAAAGAAACGTCTTTCCTAACCTAAATGTTAAGCTATTTTCAACCACTGTTCAAACTTATTTAAAAATATTTTAGGAATGTATTTTAATGCGGAAAATACTTACTTCTGGCGTTTATACTTCAAAACTGACGATTACTGGGACGGCCACGATTACTGGGACGTTTACCTTATGTACCATGTGTGCACCTACGCGACATTAATTTGCATTCGCCTTCAGTGTATTCAGCCTTCGTTCATGTGCTGCTAGTGTTGTTTTCCATCTCGCAAGTGAAATTTGAAGTGCTAAATGAATTTAGAAGACCAAAAAAATGTGCCTGGGCCTTATACATTCAAGTTTTTTTTTAATTTTGAAAGAAACGTATTATTTTTCTTTAAAAGAACTTAATTAAGTCGTTTAAACCTCCCCTTTCAATACTTCCCCCCCTACTCCATTTACATTCCCCTCCCATCACTTTCCTCCTTGGAAAAAAGTACGACAGACGAACAGACTGACGGACTCCTGACCAAAACTATAAGGGCTTCTATCCGGAGCTGCGAAACCCTAGAAAAAAAATTCCATGTACTTTCACGGTTTTGACAGCAGTCGATTTTTGACAATTTGTATCTCGAAAAATGTTAACTTTTGCAAAATATTGTTTATTAAGATCTCTAGAGCTCCATCTAATCTCGCATGTACTTTATCATTTTTTTTCTTTTCTGCGAATTCGATTTTTGAGAAAGTTTTTTCTCTCTCCTGAAAAATGTGTCCCGATGGACTTGCATGCTTTTGCCGCGACACCCCTCATTTATAATTCCCTAGACTTATGAATTTATTTTCTGATGCATTTTTACCAGTAGAAAAGCTTCAAATACCTGATAAAATTCTTTCGTCTTTCTTATTGATTAAAAAATTATTTTTTGAAAACAGGTGTCCATTAAACATAATTTATCGCCAAGAGAACGTTAATGAAAACGCTGTAAGAATTTTGAAACTTCTAAACATTTAAAAAAAATTGACATAGACAAATGTAAGAGATAGATTATGATTATTGCATTTTTGAATTTACCGCCGTAGCAAGTTCGACACTTGACCAAACATTGTCGCTCGTTATCGAGTGAGATATGAGGGTGGAGTCCCATGGCAGCATCAAACTTGGCGCAAAACACAAAACGTCAAATTACTAGACGCTTCAGCCAATGCCAGTGTTTCTATGGATTACTAGGAGAATATCATTGGCCGAAATGTCTAGTGATTTGACGTTTTGCGCCAAGATTGACATTGCAATGGGACGCCACCCTGAGGGTGCTTTCATGCCTCTGCCTGCTGGCAGCCTCTCTGCAGAAAGTCCATAAGAGAAAAAGAGACGGACCATTCTCTATCTCTTTCACTCTTGTGGACTTTCTGCAGGCAGGCTGCGTGCTGGCAGAGGCATGAAAGCACCCTGATGCGGGAAAAGCGCAGAGTCTTGCCAACCGCGAGTGAACACATTTTTACCTTTTATACAGGGTGTTTTTTTTTAACTTGAGACAACGAAATATCTCAAAAAATACGCATCCTGCGGAAAAAATGTCTGGAATAAAAACTTTTTATTTTCGAGGGGGAAGAAAGATTTGCTAAAATTTACCCCACCCCCACCCCCACAGGAGGCAGGGGTGGGGGTAACTTTGTAATTTCAAATGGCAACCCCAATTTTTTATCACAGATTCAGATTCTCCTTTACGAAATACGTAAGTTTTATTCGGAAAATTTGTTTCGATTCGCGATAGATGGCGCTGCAATTGCGAAAAATGAAATTGTTGACACTACTTTTAGCTCTACCCAGGAATAACGACGCGGACGTAGTAGTTTGTCTATTCCCTTCGGGGTGCTTAATTTCGGTGAGTCCCCTTGCCT
>CAKNYM010013316.1:0-12346 GCA_932195095.1 Andricus curvator | reverse complement strand
CTTGTTAAGCCGCTGTAGGTTAGAGGGCCTCCCGCGTTGATGGCCCGAATTTCAAAATTATTATTTAAATGCAAATAATGCAATGAAAATATAAAAAAACGATTATTTTCCATTTATTGTAAAAATACAATTTTGACTGTTATTTAACAATAAAGTTGCTTGTGTTTATGTCAAATTTGTCTCAGTTTCATCGTGCACATGAGTGTTACATTTTTCTTACTCTTGAACTTTAAAAATAAAATTTTTATATAAAAATAAATTAATTTACTATATTTATGTGACAAATATGTCCAGAAAACGTGCTAAATGGAATTTTAATAATGAGAAAATTAATCTGTTAATTTTAAAGAATGGTAAATAAATTTTTAAAAAGTGTCATTCATCTGGAATTTACTAGCATTAGAACTTTTTGCTCACTAATTACCCTTTCTTAAAAAAAGTAAATTCAATATGAATGATATAATTTTTTTATTTACTTAAAATTCTTTAAAATTTGCAGATTATTTTTCTTATTAACAAAATATGTCTCGCCGCGTGTGGAATTATTCGACAACGTACTTTTAATATTTTTCTAACATATAAAAAACATAAAAAATACATTTCCAAAGGTATTTCTAGAATCTAGATGAACTATTCATCAAAGTAAAATTAAATTCGACTGTTTGAATTTGATTCGAATTTTCTATAAGATTCCATTTACCACGTTTCCTGGACATATTTGTCACATAGATGTATTGAATTATTTTATTTTCATATCAAAATTTTATTTTCCAGGTTCAACAGTAAGAACAATGTAACATTTATGTTTATGATGAAACTGAGAAAAATTCAATATCTATAACGTAACATTTTATTTAATCAAGATAGACGCTTACAACAGTATTGTAATTTATATTTGACACGAGCAAAATTAAGTAACTTTATTGTTAATTAACAGTCAAAATGGAATTTTTACAATAAACCAAAGTTCAACTAATTAGTTGAAAGTGAAATTACTTTGTTAGAAATTCATTTTTGTTTGTTAATGATTTCTCATTTCAGTTGAAAACACTTTTTTTGTTCAAAATTTAACTATTTTGTTGACAATTTTTTGTTGTTTTAAATTAATTTTTTAACTGAAAATTTAACTATTCCATGTTTGGTTTAAAATTTATTTTCTTCAGTTGAAATTTTCTGTGTTTTGTTGAAACTTTGTCTTTTGTGGTAGAATATTAATCTTCTTAGTGACTAATTCATGTTTTTGGTTGAAAATTCATTTCTTTGGTGGAAAATTCAACTATTAGGTTGAAAATTCGATTTCTTTTTTTTGTTGAAAATGAATTTTTTTTACCTGAAAATTTAACTATCCCATTTTTTGTTGAAAATTTGTATTTTTTTGTAAAAAATGTATCTTTTGGGTTGAAAATTCAACTATTGGGTTAAAAAATCTATTTCTTAGTTGAAGAATTATTATTTTAGTTAAAACTTAATTTTTTTGCTTAAAAATTTTTATTACATATTTCGTTGAAAATATTTTTTCTTTTTAAATGAATTTTTTTGCTGAAAATTGAACTATTCCATGTTTGGTTTAACATTTATCTTCTTCAGTTGAAAATTCAGCTATTTGTTTAAAAATTTCTGTATTTTGTTGAAACATTGTCTTTTGTGGTAGAATATTAATCTTCTTGGTGATAAATTTACCTTTTTGGTTAAAAATTTAAGTATTAGGTTGAAAATTTAACTATTTTGTTAAAAATTAATTATTTTTTGTTCAAAATTTATCTTTTTGAGTAAGTTCTCGTTTGAAAAAATAATTATTTCAATTTAAATAATACTATGAAAATATTGCGAAAATTGTAATTTATCACCTGTTGCAAACGTACAACTTTTGATTGATATTTGGCACTAAAGTTACTTTTACTCATGTGAAATACAAATTTTATTTCTGCTGAATATATCTGGCTTCGGTTAAATAATAAAATTTTACATTAGTGAATCTTACATTTCTGTCAATTTTAATAAGTATCTGTGAAATTCCTTGAAATCTTTGGAATCCTGTGAAATCCCTTGAAATAATTTGAAATCCTGCGTTAAATAAATAAACAAATCATTCGTTTGTAGTCTCTCTATTTGTTGCATCAGTTCTTTCACTATTTTAACATTATTTATTTCCACACTTATTTTCTGATAATGATTTTTTATAATATTTTTTCTAGAATAGTGAAACAATTATATAAAATTCATAATAGAAAAATCATCATAGACCTATACTGAAGTTCCTATAATATTTTTTCGTAATGGGGGATTACTAGTGATTGCATGGGATGCATGAGATTACATAAGATTGCACAAAGAGCGTACATCATATTGCAGGAGTAATTAGTTCCTCGGAATTTTACAAGATTTCACAAGACAATAATTTTATTAAATTTATCCAATTTAGGAACTAGCTAAAGAGTTTGCTTTATTTTTTGACGAGGATGCAACAGATAATCGGAAAGCGATCGTAGCTCTGCATAAAGCCGGAATTAATTTTGCAATGAAATCTCCTGATTGTATTAAAAAAAAATCACTACCGAATATTTTCTTCCTCGAAATCCTCTCAGAGTTTACGAATACGCTTTTGAAAGAAGACAAACGTTTCATGTAAGTGTATATTTTTTTTATTCGAGAAAATTTTATGTATTTGCTGAAAGAATGTTTTATCGAATATAATATATAAAATATGTATTTTTACAGTTTAAAGTTCCTCGATAATCATCTTGAAGCTGAAATGGTCTCTTTAAAAAATGAAGATTGGCAACCAATAAAATCTTACAGAAAAATTTTATTGAAAAGTTGTTTTTCTTTTACTGGTCGTACAATGTTTCTTTTTTATTTTCTTTCAGTAAGTTCTGTTCTTTTTTATTATTATTACCAATAAGTTACAAGAAACAATTGAGGGTTCCGAAAATAGAGGTTTTTTTAATTTTCTGATTTGTAAATAATTGGCTATCTTTTAATGTATAAAAAGGATATAATTTTATTTGTTTAAATATTTGGCTTGAAATTGCTGCCGATTGTTTTTGTTTTTAATAAATCTGTTGGTAAATTTCCTTTATGTTTCTATATATTTTGTGTTTATCTGTCTATGTTTATATTATTACAAAGTTAATTTTTTTTATATGAGGGGCCGATCACAAAATACGTAACGCCTTCAGGGGAGAGGAGGTCAAGATATATATTATTATGTAAATTTGCATAAAATATATATGCTATGTTTGAAATCCGAAAAGTAAGTTTTTTCCGCAAAAGAACATGGAAGATGACAAAGTTCTGCGCCCAATAAACCCAAAATGAAGTACTTCTTTAAAATCTGTCCGCAATGTCTCAAGAAAAAGTTATTAATTTTTCCCTAGTTGCAGCCAAAGTGTGAGCTTAGAGTTGAAAATGTCGAAAAAAAGGTATACTCGAAAAAAAAAAAATAAATAAAAGAAATATAAGTGATATTTTTGGATGTACCATTGAATAACTCTTTTGATATCAATAAAAAAAATTTTTGTCTTCCACAGTTTCGATAGGATTTATCATGCCTTTTTCATTTATAATAAATATTTTTTTTTAATAAGTATTTGACCTTAAAAAATGAAGGTAAAAAATAAATTTCATTTTTCGACGAATCAGGACCATTTTTGTTTGTTTAATTTTAGTCTTAAAACAAAGTAGAGCTTTTTTTCTTTAAGGAACTTAAGATTAAAAAGTGGGCCAACATTTGCATGGGATGCTTAAAATATCTTTATAGTCAAAAACTAAAAATTTTTAGAAAATCAAAAAATGTCAGCCAAAAATTGTGGAAAAATTTAGTAATTTATTCCTAAGCGAATGCAAGATCTCAAATTCTAAAATATTCGCAGTTTTCAACGTAATACTTTTAAATTTCCGGAAAACAAACTGTTTGACTTCAGAAATTCCTTGATTATTTTTAAAATCTAAAATTTTGAAAAAATACAAAATGGCGGCCAATTCGAAATTAAAAATAGCTCATTTTTACATTTTTAAACGAAACACTTTGAAACTTTTTAAAACAAACTGTTTGGCTTCAGGAACTACTTGATAATTTTAAAAATCAAAAATATTTTAAAAGGTGGTGGCTAATTCAAAATAAAAACTTATCACTACTGTTTTCAACGAGATACTTTTAAACTTCATCATCATAACATAATTTGAGAAAACAAGATTTTGAAAAAATAAAAAATGGCAGAATATTAGCCTTTAAGGGAACTGATTGTAATGCTTTATTGTTTAAGTATTAAATTAAATCATATGATTATTTGAAAGTTGTATTGGCCGCCATTTTTTATTTTTTTAATATTTTGTATTTTCAAAATTATCAAGTAGTTGCTGAAGCCAAACAGTTTCTTTTTACAAAGTTTCACAGAATTTTGTTGAAAAATGAGCTTCTTTTAATATTAAATTGGCCGCCTTTTTCTTCTTTTAACTTTGGATTTTCAAATTTATCAAGTAATTTCTGAAGCCAAACATTTTGTTTTCCCGAAGTTTAAAAGTATTACGTTGAAAACTGTGGGAAAAAGGTATTTTTTTCAGGTCTTGCATTTTCACATGAGAATGAATTATGTATTAAATTTTTCTACAGTTTTTGGTCACACTTTGTTAATAATTTTAAGATATAGCTTTTTTGGGCCCATTTAGATGGCCGCCATTTTGTGATTTTTCAAAATTTTGAGTTTTTGACTATGAAGATATTTTAAGCATCCCATGCAAATTTTTGTCCACGGAGATAAAGATTTGACTAAAATTTAGGGTACTTTATTTTTTTCGGGCATACGAATAAATTCCGCCAGGGTGGTTCAAATTTTTTTTTAATTTTCGTGCACGTCGCCCTCAAATTTTTTCGAATTCACAAAAAATAAATGCTTTTTTATTGAAAAAAAATTAATTTAATTAATAAATTAGGTGAATTTAGTTGAAATTCAACATTTCTGTTCACAATTAGCAATAGAATACGAATCAAAAATTACTTTTTTAATATCACCCCCATAAGTCTATTTCATAGGATCCCAAAAAACCCCATAATTGAAAAATTGAGTTTTACTAGTTTTTGGTGCTAATTATGATTTTTTTTGCATTTTTTAAAATACAAATTTTTTCTAATGCATGAATTGTCACTTTGTATTGATAATTAGATGTTTAAATAAATTGTTTAAACAATTTATTATTGTTTATAGCAATTTTCTCTTAGAATAGAGTCGCGGGTTTTCCGAATTTTTCAGCTTCCTTTCAACTTTTCAGTTGGAGTAAGGCAATAATCAATTAAATTTAACAAAAATAATTGTTTAAACAATTTAGTATTATTTTTAACAATATTCTCTTAGGATAATGCTATAAAGATGCAGTTTTTGTGAAGTTTGTCACTTCTTGTCCACTTTTCAATTAGATTAAGATATAACTAATTCAATTTAACAAACATAATTGTTTAAACAATTTATTATTATTTTATGCGTGGCTACGTGTACCGAAATTTCGGTACAAATAGACGGATTTTTTCGGTACGAATAGGGGGAGTTGGAAAAGGGGCTATTTGTACCGAAATTTTGGTACGAATAGCCGGATTTTTGTGTAGACACATTCATATTTGTACCGAAATTTCGGTACACGTAGACACTTCCTATTATTTTTACTAACATTCTCTTTGAATATTGATAGAATGTTGCGGCTTTTTCTGAAATTTTCAACTTTTTGTCTACTTTTCACTTAAAGTGTGGTAGTAATTAATGAAATTTAGCAAACATTATTGTTGAAACAAATTATTATTGTTTATAACTATCTTTTCCCATAATAATGCTACATAGTTGCAGTTTTTCCTAAAATTTTTAACTTTTTGTTCACTTTTTACTTAGAGCAAGGTAATAATTTATGCAGTTTGATATAATAATAATTGCCTAAACAAATTATTATTGTATACTACTATCTTCTCTTTGAATAAAGCCAGAAAGTTGCGGTTTTTTCTAAAATTTTCAGCATTTTGGCAATTATTTCACTTAGAGCAAGGTAATCATGAACGAAATTCAACAAAAATTTTTTTTTTAAATTATTATTGTTTATAACTATCTTCTCTGATAGTAATGTTAGATAGTTGCAGTTTTTCTGAAATTTTTAACTTTTTGTCCACTTTCTACTTGACCGAAGTAATAATTAATGCAATTTAACAAACATAATTGTTTAAACTAGTTACTGTTAAATTTTTATTTAAAGTGAGGTAATAATTAATTCATGTTAACAAACCTAATTGTTTAAAAAATGTATTATTGTATACAACATTCTTCTCTTAGAATAACGCTAAAAAGTTGCGGTTTTTCTGAAATTTGCAACTTTTTGTCCACTTTTCACTTAGAGCGAGGTAATAATTAATGTAATTTAACAAAAAAAAATTAAACAAATTATTATTGTTCATAACTATCTTCTCTAATAGTAATGTTAGATAGTTGCAGTTTTTCTGAAATTTTTAACTTTTTGTCCACTTTCTACTTAGACCGAAGTAATAATTAATGCAATTTAACAAACATAATTGTTTAAACTAATTATTCTTATCTTTAACTATCTTCTCTTTGAATAATGCTAGAAAGTTGCGGTATTTTCTTAAATTTTCCACTTTTTTAAAACTTTTTAGTTAGAGAGATAATAATTAATTCAAGTTAACAAACATAATTGCTTAAACAATTTATTATTTTATACAACTATCTTCTCTTAGAGTAACGCTAGAAATTTGCGGGGTTTTCAGAAATTTTCAGCTCTTCTTTAACTTGTTAGTTAGGAACAAATATTAAATATTAATATTAATATTACTTTAAACAAAAAGGTTCTCAGTAACTACTCTTTAAGGGAACTTTACATTTAATATGATCCACATAGAAAATTTGACGAATATTTCAAATATCTGTTTTATTTCAGAAAAATATATTCATAAAAAAGAAAGAGATTGTTTAAAAAATATTCTCTCTAATATTTACTTATTATTTGTTCATAACTGAAAAGCCAAAGCAAAGTTAAAAATTTCAGAAAAACTGCAAATTTCTAGCAATTATCTAAGAGAAAATAGTTATAAGAATAATAAATTATTTAAATAATTATGTTCGCTAAATTGCATTAATTATCACCTTATTCTAAGTGAAAAGTGGATAAAAAATTGAAAATTTAAAAGAAAACGCAACTTTCTAACTTTATGCAAAAAGAATATTATTAAAAATGGTCATAAATTGTTTTAAAGATTATTTCCAAAACATTTAATTGATTATTGCATCGGTTTATCTGAAAAGTTGAAAATAAGTTGAAAAATTCGGAAAAAACCGCGACTTTCTAACTCTATTCTAAGAGAAAATTGCCAAAAACAATAATAAATTGTTTGAAAAATGTATATATACATCTAATTATCAGTAGAATGTAGTATTCTATGTATTAGAAACAGTTTGTATTAAGAAGAACCGCAAAAAATTATAATTAGCGCGAAAAACTCGCAAAACCCAATTTTTCCCAATTTTTCATTTATGGAGTATTTTGAGACTCTTTGAAACAGACTTATGGGGGTGGTATTAAAAAAGTAATTTTTGATTCGTATTCTATTGCTCATTATGAAGAGAAACGTTGAGTTTTTTGAAAATTAAGAAAAAAACTTTTCACCGCTAATGCCTATAATTTGAAAGTTTCCCACTCGAGCAGAGCGAGTTTCTGCTTATCGACTGCGCAAAATTCTTTGCAAATTTACCATGGCTGGGAAAAGAAATCGTTCTGAGGGGAAGGGGCGCCAATTTTCGACTGTGTCGAATCTACATTTTCATTTTCCAAACGCAGCACCAGCGCAGTTGGTGGAATTCATTTGGAAAATCAAACCGCCACAGACCGGCTGCAATTTGTTTTCTTCGTGATTTTAGTGATTTTAGTTTGCAATTATTAAGAGATTTTTTACATTTGCTGATTGAAATGATTGCGTGATTTCTGCATCTGCATTTTGACTGGTAAGTCTTGATTTTTATTCAATATAACATGATTTATGCGGTATATTGCTTGTATTGCTATTATTAGTTGTCATATTTGTGTAGCATTATTAATTTTTGAGATTGAGTTTCGAGTGATATGAAAAAGAGTTGATTAATTGGTTTTGGAATAATTTATTATAGGCTATATTTTTATTTTCTTCGTAACTTATTATGATTATGCCCATGTTCCTCGCTGCATTCTTTGTTCTTTTCCTAGAATTCAAAATAGAAATTCCCGGTATTGTTTTCGTTGAGGCCATTTTACCAATTCGCAGAATTTGATCCGCGTACTATTTCTTAATGCCTCGCTTAAAACTAAACTAGAAACTGTACCAAACAAGGATTGAAAGAGAAAAATAATTGATTTTTTAATAATATACGAACTGTATTTAAGAGTATTCCTATAATAATTGAGCATTATAAATAAAAAGAGTAATCGGTTCCGGAAAAACTATAGTCTTTACAGAGGGGGTTTTCAATTCTTTTTGTATTGTGATTTATTCTCGCGCTTTTCCTAGAATTCAAAATAGAAATTCCCAGTATTGTTTTCGTTGAAGCCATTTTACCAATTCGCAGAATTACATATGTGCATTTCTTAAAGCTAAACTATAGAAACTGAAACAAAATAGGATTGAAAGAAAAAAATAATTTATTGAATTTATAGAATAACTGGATTTTTGAATAATATATTTAATTGTATTTAATTCAAAGTATTCCTATAATAATTTAGTAATGTAAATAAACAGAGTAAGTAATTGATTCTGGAAAAATTTCAATTTCTTTAAAGAATTCCTCTTTTTTCTCTGTCTCCAAGAAAATTTTCATTTTTCTCGTTTCGCTTAAAGGGAAACTGAATTAACAGAACCCAATAAGAAAATCCCATTATTTTTCGTTGAAAGCAGGCCATTAAAGAAACTTTAAAAAATGTTATAATAAGATCAAAGCTACCAAGAGTCAGGCATTTTGAAAAAAATAGCAAAAATCGAGGGATTTTTGTAAGAAGTAACTGTAAAAAATAATTAGGACTGCCGCACTGTCTCTATTAGTCACTTTTCTTTCAATAAATTAACTCATGGGTTAATCACTATTGAATTCAGGTTCACCTATTTCTGAATTGTCTAGAATTCTTTTGAAATATTTCAGGGTATTTTTAAATAAGATTTCGAGATTTCTAAGGCATTTCAAGAGATTTTAATTTGAAATGTTTTAGGGAGTTTTAAAAGATTCCAAGGAATTATTAATTAATTTCATTAATTTGAAGGGTTTTCAAAGCGTTTGAAATATTTTAGGATAAGGCTTTACAAAATTGCAAGGGGTTTCAAAAGATTTTAAGGGATTTTAAATATTGAAGGTTATTTTAAAAGATTACAAAGAAATTTGTAATTGATTTCAGTAATTTAATGGAATTTCAAAGAATTTGAAATATTTTAGGGTATTTTAAAAGATACCCAGGCATTTTCAAAAGCTTTAAAATTTTTTAAGGGATTTTAATATTTTAAACACTACCCGAATCGGGTAGTGTCACGCCTACCCCGAAAGGGAAATGGCTTAATGGTATACAATGGATTTCAAAGAATTTATTCACAAGAAGTGAGGGATTTTTCGTACGGTTTCAAAGATTTGAAGAGATTTTCAAATATTTTTTGCAATTCATTTGGAATTTGCCCTGAATTCTTATTAATTTATCCCGAATTCTTTTAAATTCTTTTGAATTTTTCTAAATACACTCAATTTTAATCAATTCAATGGATTTTTTAAAAGTTTTTGTTTAATTCATCTTGAAGCCTTTTAAACTCACCTTAAATCTGTAGGAATTTCATCCAATTCTTTTGAATGCCCTTTTAATTTTTCTAAACTCATTTAAAACTTACTAAATTCAACGAATTTGTTCATATTTTTGAATTATTTTGATATCACTTGATTGTTTTTTAAATTCAGTTTGATTTTTTATGAATTTCATCGAATTCTTCTCGTTCCCCTTAAATTCCTCTAAGTCCACTCAAATTTTACTGAAATAAATGGATTTTTTCGATTTAAAAAAAAATTCCAATTCATTTGAATTTTTCCAAGCTCATTTCAAAGTTACTAAATTCAATGAAGTGTTTTTATATTTTTAAATGGTTTTCAATTAATTTGAATTATGTTTTTGAATTCACCTTAATTTTTATGAATGTCATCGAATTCTTCTCGTTTACCTTAAATTCCTCTAAATCCATTCCAATTTTACGGAAATCAATAGTATTTTTTGATTTAAAAAATTTTTCCAGTTTATTTTAATTCTTTTGAATGTAACTTGAATTGTTTTTAAATCTTATGAATTTATCCTGAATTTGTTACCCTTTAAGCGCGAAAAAATGTATCCTGTAAGTGTGACAAAAAGTACCCTTTGGTCCCTATATTTTATCCCATAGGCACTGTGAGGCCTGTAAAAGTTAATTCTTTTTAATTCGAAATTCTACTATTATTTGTTTGGTCTAGAATTCGTCTCATGTGGTTAAAAAATCTACCACTTTGTTGAAAATTTAACCATTTTTTTGAAAATTCTTTTTTTAAATTGAAAACTAGTTTTCCTAACTGAAAATTTAATTAATCCATTTTTGCTGATAATTGATCGTTTATAGTTGAAAATTCAACCATTCAGTTTTTCATTTGATTGAAATTTTAACTACTTGGTTGAAAGTCAAACAACTTTGTTACAAAATGCATTTTATTAGTTAAAGATTTAACTATTTTGTTCAAATTAGTTTTTTTGTTGTATGAAAATTAATTTTTTATCACACCGCCATCATAAGTGCGATTGTAGGTATTCGGTAATGGAATTTAATGGAATGGAATTGAATTTAATTGAATAGAATTAAATTGAATGGATTTGAATTGCATTGCATGGAATCGATTTAAATTGAATGTAATTTAATCGGATTGAATGTAATTAAATTAAATGGAATGGAATGGAATTAAATTGAATGAAATTGAATTGAATTAAATGGAATTAAATTGAATGGATTTGAATTGGATTGCATGGAATTGATTTGAATTGAATGTAATGAATGTTTTTTGAATTGAATGGAATTGAATTGAATGGAATTAAATTGAATGGATTTTAATTGGATTGCATGGAATTGATTTTAATGTAATGTAATTGAATCGGATTGGATGGAATTAAATTAAATGGAATATAATGGAATTGAATTAAATTGAATTGAATGGATTTGAATTGGATTGCATGACATTGATTTGAATTGAATGTAATTGAATCGGATTGGATTGGATTTAATTGGTTGGGATTGGATTCCCTCTCGGGTTTTTAGATTAGGACTCCATGCAAGCTATTTGCACTTCTGATGACTGGTGTGATAAAAAATAGTGTGAGACACTCGGCCCGTAAGTGGCACTTTGCTTCGTGTGAATTGCAGTACTCGTTCTTCGTCTCGATTACACCTTGACTCTGACTCGTACTGCAACTCTCACACTCGGCCGAAAAAGTGCCACTTAGGGTCCTTGTATCACAAATAACTATTTTTAACTGAAAATTTAATTATTCAATTTTTGGTTGGAATTTTATCTATTTTGTTGAAAATTCGTCTTTTTTGGTAGAAAATTATTCTTCTTGATTGAAAATTCATATACTTCGTTGAAAGTTGAATTACTTTGTTCAAAATTAATTTAAATATTTGAAGATCTATCTCTTTGATTGAAAATACAAGTATTTTGTTAAAAATTCATTTTTTGTTGTTGAAAATCAATTTTTTGAACTGCAAATTTAACTATTTCATTTTTGGTTGATAATTGATCTTTTTAGTTTAAATTTCCAGTATTATGTTGAAAATTTATTTATTTTTTCAGGAATAATCTCTTCTGGTTAAAAATTCTACAACTTGATTGAAGATTGAACTATTTTGTTGAAAGTTCGTTTTTTTAGTTGAAAATTAATTTTCTTCACTGAAAATTGATCGTTTTTAGTTGAAAATGCAAATATTCAATTTTTCATTGAGAATTAATATTTTTGGTTATAATTCAACTACTTGGTTGAAATTTACACGAGTTTGTTACAGAATTTATTTTATTGCCTAAAGATTGACCTATTTTGTTCAAAATTAGTTTTGTTGCTCTTTAAAAATAAATTTTTTACCTGAAAATTGAACTATTCAATTATTGGTTGAAAATTGATCGTTTTTAGTTAAAAAATTCAACTATTTGGTTGAAAATTTATGTATTTTGTTGTAAATTTTTTTTATTAGAAAAAAATTATCATGATTGAAAATGTATCTACTTCGTCGAAAGTATAATTATCAGCGTGTCTACCCTACCTGGAAAACCTGGAAAACCTGGAATTGTCA
>CAKNYM010013315.1:0-29274 GCA_932195095.1 Andricus curvator | reverse complement strand
ACCATGATCGTAGCTTCCGGAGCCTACAACTTCTCACATAATAACAGCATATTTTGTAGAATTTATATACGTCATGTAAGTTTTGAAAAGGTCACTGTAGCAGATAATATAATTATTTTTCAAGCAAAAACTGACTTTCCCTAAAACATAAAATATTATGTACATCTTTACATCAGTCTAAACGAATTTCGTAATTGAAATTTCCCCTTGAAACAGTCTTATCACGTATAAATATCACAGAAGGACAAGCTTCATGCCTATAATGAATGTAACCGATAAGATAACGATTATAACAGACATCTTATACTCTAATGAAGCACCACAAAATTCATTAGTTGTTAACCATAATCTTGATTAATACATTGATCAGTTATTCTTCTAATTGAAAAAATGAGAATCGTTTATACTGTACTCTTATCCTTGGCAGTTATCCTGCATTATATTGGTAAATATAATATTACTATATTTATACACAGGGGCGGCGAGACACCTGTTTTGTGTATTGACCATTCAAAACATGAGTTCTCCCATGTGTTGAAAATCAACAAACGAGATCGGAGATCCTCAGAACACATCAGGTCGTCAAAAAATTGATTTGACTCGTTTTCAATTTACGACTGCATTGCACTCTTGCATGCAGAATACGTGTCAAAGCGTTTATATAAATAGTTTTATATGTACAAAAAAAAATATATATATATATATATTTCAATATACAAATTAAAGTTAAAGTTTGTAAAAATGCACTACCCTTTTTTCCTCTCCCTCCTTCTCCGCCCTTCAGCAACATTTTAAATTCAACACATGGTCTCGACCTGTTCTAACGGACAGACAGACAGGCGGACAGACAGTGAGAAAGATACACGCTATCGCCAAAATATGATTTTCGGCTTCAGGGGATCTCAAAACGTGAAGATCCGTTTTAAAACTGAGGTGTGAAATTTTGGACGATTCTGATACTTTCTTATACTTTATTTTTTCTTGCAGAATTAAGTTCACAGTCCGACTGCAACCGTAATGGCAAACGCAATCCTGGTATTCCTCCTTGCGAAACATCTTATTCTTCTGACAGACATCATTCACCTGGCAGGTCTTCTCCTACTGCCGAGTCTCCTACTCGTAATCCACTATATCTTCTAGCAGAAGTAAGTTCACAGTTAGAGTGTGACCATCATGGCGAAATTAATCCTGGTATTTCTCGTTGTGGATCTCCTGATTCTTCTGGCAGACATCGTCCTCCAGTCAGGTCTGAATCTCCTGAGAATCCTCGCCGTGACAGGTCCAGGTCTCCTCTTGCTAGACCTCCTTCTTTCGTACCTGGATATGGAGTGAGACAACTTGGACTGATTCGGCTCATTCCCCGCACAAATCCGTACCAGTTATTCGAATTTCGAAGATATGTTTTTCCTGTTCGTAAATCAATTCAAGTGCGAGCAGATAGTGTCTATGTCGATATGCCAACCCGAGAACAAATTGTGTTATCAACATTGAATGGTGAAGTTTTTGCAATATTGGAGAATGGTACGGTTCTGAGGGGAATCTATAATATCGCTAGAACTCGGGTGAGGGTAAAAATACATATAGGAAGCGGCTTGGTTAATATTATGACCTCAGAAGAAAGGGAGGAATGTCCAGTAGGCGAACGCCGCCCAATCTTACCACGGAATTTTAGAGTAGTAATTGTAAACAATGACACTTTAGAGTCTTCACATGATTAGTTCAATTAAGCACATTTTGTCGACTGAACTTTAATGTATTATGATTCCCAGAGCTTCAATATTTCGTCAATACTTTCGTCATTCTTTCTTGGAAATTTCAGAAATCATCAGAAAAATCATGGATTTTAAGGTCCCTGTTATACTAGAGTGGGCGAATGTTTTGTAGATTTTGTAGATAATTGCACATTTTTTTGAGAAAAGAAAATCCCTTGAGCTACTGTCGAGCGGAAGATTAGACACAAAGGATGGATGTGGGCACTCGATGCTATCGAATGTTTACCTCCAAACTTCGTTTATTCAGGCGAATCTGAGCGCTTCTAATAAAAATCCGGCTGCAAACGATGGGGGATTTTCGAGATTGAAAAGCCCACAGGTTCGACTATATCAGGCATTACTCGTGTTGGAGGGGGCGATTCAGACATGTAAAAACCGGCGAGTGTATATATGAAAATAATAAATAAATAAAAAAATAGTAGTTACTTTAATTGTTTTGAATGGAAAAACTGAATATTCCTGAAACGTAAAAGATTATATTTGTCACATCAGTTTTCACGAACTTATTTCCTAACAAATTTTCCTTGAAGCATACTTATGGAATATAAATATTCTACAAGGCCAAACGTTAAACCTTCAATACATGAGATAACGAATATGGTACAAATATTGCCTAATACAGCATCAGAATATTTATTAGTTATATTGATGAAAAATTTCTTCATTGACGCATTATTCAGTCTTTCCTCTAATTGATAAAATGCGGATATTTTACGATCTGTTCTTATACTTGACAGTCATCCTTAATTCTATTGGTAAATATAAAACCAGAATATATATATATATATATAATTTTTAAAACATTTTTAAGCTTTCCGCGAAAAACAATTACATTTTTTGATCTAATCCGCATTCTAGCCCAACTGCGATTTTTCCTAAACTCTGATTTTTTTCGGGAATGAGTAGGGATTTAATCTCAATTTATTCCTGGGCAATCCAGAATGTGCGTGTGATAAATAATGGAATTGAAAAAGTGTTTACTTTTACAATATGTACGATTTTCCGATCCAGAATAATACTTCATGCAACTCGTGATGAAGACCAGGCAATGATGAAAAGTGTGTGTGCAGCACAGTCAGATGAAATTGTGGTAGTTTCTTTTTCTGCTAATAAATCCCAAAAAATAGTGTTTGCTTCTTGAATCAGGTTATCTGGTGTCTTATCATCGCTCATTTTTTTAGATTGTTTCTAGTGCACGGCGTTTGACCGGTTGAATGTTTAAGCAATTCGAATAATTTCTACGATTAGCCGGTTAGACATTTGATGTGTCAAAAAGTTTATTCACTTAAAGTCTCCGTTGTGTCCACCTTCTGTTTTTTACTCAGACGTGTCAGTTTCTCAGGTTAATAATTTGAAAAAAGTCATATTTTGTAATCGAATGAATTTAGCTTAATCAAAAAAAAAAGGAATTAAAAACGATGGGAAGTTTAACCGAATTAACTTTTCGACAGGTTATATGCCTAAACGGTTCAACGTAGAAATTATTCGAATTTTTTAAGCTTTCAACTGGTCAAGCGTGGAGTACTGATTTTTTCAAATAACTGCACAACAACTTATTTTGTAAATGACAGCGGCAGGAAGTAAATTGATTGATTTCTCGTCGTCGAGTGATCAGCTGAGAACAAACCCAGCCTTACACCGGTTTTTGTCGAATTGCGCATGCTGAACAGTGCATATCACTTTTGGCTGATCAAAATGCGCTTACGGAATGACGCTTACGTAATGATCCTTTCGTCTTAATTTGTGCAATAATTTTCCACTCGAAAAAGCTAGCAATGTCACATTTAACGAACCCGATTTCAGTTGCCTTCAACTACAAAGGGCTAAAAAATTTCAAATTAAAAATCATCACACCAATCACTAAAAAACCAGTCCTAGCACATTTAATGAACCCCATCTCAGCTGCCTTCACCTAAACTAGCCAGAAAAGCCTGAAGTTGAAAGTAAATTTAACAATCGCCTTCCTAAGAATCCAAAATATATCTCCAACTCCACAATAATGATCAGAAACTCTAAAAAATTACCCCTAGAAAATTTAACAAACGACGTTCTCAGCCGCCTTCAACTAAAACAACCAATAAAATTCCAAATTATAAAAAGATTACAGCTATCACGTTTGAAATACTCTAAACTACATCTCCATACTTACGATAATGATAAATAACACGAAAAACTATACACTACACAGAAAACACCCTGACGAGGCCAGCGAAATATTGCAACAGTCCAGCCATAATCCGAATTCAACTTTACATGCACTCACTCTTTTCGTCCTAATTCGTGCATATTTTTGCAAATTCGTGCAACCAACTTTAACCCTTAAATACCGCCCATATGTAAAAAACACCCTGAACGTACGAGGGGAATATTTCGCTTGCCATCTCATTTGCCTTCAACTTAAACAGCCAAAAAAGCTTTGAATTAAAAATAATCACACCAGCCAGATGTGCAAGACTGTAAAATATATCTTAAATCCCACAATAATAATCCATAAACGCAGAGAACTACCATCCTGGCACATTAAACGAACTCTATCTCAACAGCCTTAAACTAGAAAAGGCCAAACAGATTCAGAATTAAATATTATCACACAATTCAGGTTTAACAAACTCTAACCTATATCTTCAACCCCACAATAATAGTCATCAACCCAAAAAACTACCCCTATGGAGAAAACACCATGAGCGGGTCAGAAAAATATTTCAGCAGCTCGGCCGTAGTCTAAAATCAATTTTATGTCGGTACCTTCATGCTATACTCTCCAATCTGGAGTCAGCAGTCTAACCTCTCCGATCTCCTTTTGCACTACAGCCAATGTTATTTCGTATGGCGTCGACTTGGGAGGAGGAATGAAGAATCTTTCTTTCAAGTCTAAAATCACAATAAGGATTTTATTTCACGCATGATAATCTGTGGATCAATTTTCTATATTTTTATATAATGTATATCTCGCTCTTATTATCAGTCATCCTATCCTCATAAATTGCCGGCCTTAATACTAAATTTGGTGTTGAAATCAGGTTAAGCAGTAACATAGTAATCGTAGCTTATACTAGATATCGAGACTCGACAGAGTTCGATTTTACTTATCTTTTTCTTATTTTTTCTTTCTAAAATCTTGCTCTTTTATTTTAGAGTCTTACAATCGGAGAATATTCTCTGAGTCTTTATTTTTATGGATACATATCTTTTCTTTCTATATGAATCGATTTTCATCTGCTAGAGATATTGTACTGTGTACAATCTTAACAGATTGCGTACTCGGCTTCGAGAGTACAACTCTCTGAACTGTTCGCCTCTGCTGTTAAGATGTTTAGAAGAAATAAATCTAATGCGAGTCACACTTTTGAAATCTCGTACTTAGAAAATTTACGTCTACTTAGTCCACAGAATATTCCCTATAGAAGTTGCGGCAGGTCGCGCCCTGGTCATCCTCGCGCATCAAACGAGAGAATCTTAGCGTTTATTACCTTCGTACTCGGCTTCGAGATTGCAATTCTCTAACCTGTTCACCTGGGTAGTAAACTTAGAGTCGATCGACACTCGGTTTGAGGAGTACAACTCCTTAGCCTGTATCTGTTTTGCTCTAGATTTCTTTCGCTCGTCAGCGAGTCCCTCAATGCCGTTTTGGGTCCCAGCATCCAGTTTTTAAGAATCGCGCCTCCCCTCTCGCGGTAGTGTTGCCTAGGTTGGAATGATCCTTCAATTCCAAAATCCAAGAATTTTTGCAGTAATCGAAGTGATTTGAGAGTATGATTTTTCTTTGGACTTAATGATTCAGAGGATGACGTTATAACGTTCCCAGATAAACATCCTCGCAGTGATACCGACCTCACTCATTTTAAGAGGCGTTACACATTTTTGCCATTCTCTATTTACGGATATTGCAGAATTTTATTGAGTCTTACCACATAAGTTAGAGCAGAAAATCTTCGATTTCTTTTAGTAAATTCCTAACACCACTCGAAGCAAATTCATATAAAGCTGAATTTGGGTAATGGCGTGGCTCGCGAAATATTTTTGTGGCCCATTCAGGGCGTTTTCTGCATCAAAGGTAGTCTTTTAGGTTATTTATTATTATGTTGGTGTTCGGAATATAGCTTAAAGTTTTATAAAGGTGATTAGTGTCTTTTAGGTTCATTATTACTATTGTGGGGTTCGAGATATATATTCAAGAGTCTTGGGAACGTCACTGGTGTGATTATTACCTATTTAAAATGTTTTGGCCGTTTGTAGTTGAAGGCAGCTGATATGGGTTTCGTTAAATATGTTAGAGGTGGTTTTTTTTAGAGATAAATATGATTGCAAAAGTTTGCAAAATTTAAAACGAAAAATTTCAGCCCACATAAAGTTGACTTTGGATGATGGCCAGGCTGTCGAAACGTTGCGTTGCCGCGCTCAGGGTATTTTCTGTATAGGGGGCGATTTTCAGGGGCTGAACTTGGTTGCTAACATTTGCACAAATTAAGACGAAAGTATTGAGCCCATATGAGATTGAGAGAGAGCTCGGTCGAGCTGTTGAAATATTTATCTGGCCCTGTCAGGACTTTTTCTGCATAGAAGGTAGCTTTTAGGTTACTGATTATTATTATGGGGTTCGAAATGCAACTAACAGTCTTTCAAAGTTGGCTAGTGTGATTATTTTTACTTTTGATATATGTTATTCTTTTCTAGTTGAAGGCAGCTGAAATGAGTTCGTTAAATGTTCAAGGGGTGATTTTTTCGGGTTTTTGATTATTATTGTGCGTTTATAAATATATATCAGAGACTTGTGAGGACGACTGGTGTTATTATATTTAATTTTAAATTTTGTTGGTTGCCTTACTCAAATGTAGCTGTGATGGGCTTGGCTAAGTGTTCTAGGTGTAGTTTTTTTGGTTTTTGAATATTATTGTGGGGTTTGGGGTATAATTTAGTGTCTTTCCCAGGAGACTGGTGTTATTATTTTTAACTTAAAAATTATTGGCCTTTTGTGGTTGAAGGCAGCTGAGATGGGGTTCGTAAAATGTACCAGAGGTGGTTTTTTCTACTGTTAAATCTTATTGGGTGGTTAAAGATATAGCTTAGAGTCTTGTAAAGGCGAGTGATGTGATTATTTTAAGTTTGAAAATTTCTTTGGCCTCTTGTAGTTCAAGACAACTGAGATGGAGTTCGTTACATATGCCAGGGGTGGTTTTTTTCGGTTGTTAATTATTATTGTGGGTTTGAGGATATAGTCTATAGAGTTTTGTGCAGGTGACTGGTGTAATTATATTTAATATTAAACTTTTTTGACTGACTTAATTGAGGACAGCTATGATGTGGTACGTTTAATGTGCCAGTTGTAGTTTATGGAGCTGACTTTTAAGGTTTGAAGTTAATTACAGAATTTTTTGCAAATTAGGGAGAAAATATTGTTTCCATATAAAATTGATTTTGGACTATGGCCGGGCTGGCGAAATATTTCGCTTGCCTAGGCAGGGTGCATTCTGCATGAGGGGGGTAAGGGTTGAAGTTGACAGCAGAACTTTGCACAAATTAAGGCGAAAAAATTGAGCTCATGACTTTGGACTATTGTCCGGCTGTCGAAATATTACGCTCGGTCTTTGTATTTCCTCCACATTTGTGCACAGAACTTTTAAAATTAAAGGTCAAAGCATCGACAACTGTAATTTGGTGGTTGTGAATTCTCTTTTGTTAAAGCTCCTTCCGCTTTAGCGAACACATTCTTATCACGTATCTCGTGCTTCGCACTCGATTTTATCCAAAATCTGAACTTTCCTGCATTATGTTCGAAACTTTTATATCAAATGTACATTACATTTATTTGTGTACCTCGGCCTGGAATTGCTTTTTCAGATATTCATAATATGCATTGGTATTGTAACATACGTATTTTCATTGTCTTGTTTTTATGATTGGAAAAAAGTGTGCATACTATAAGAAAAAAAAACAATTTTGTTATTAAACATTTTATTGCAAATTGTGTAGTTTTTCCATTAACTTCATTTGTTTATTTTCAATTGTATTTTTTAAAATATAAACTAAAAATACGCATCATTTTTGTAGTTTTAAGGCTGTTTTTACGAATTAAAACAAAAATCACGCCTCGTATCAAAAAGTGATCATTAAAAGATTTGTAGATCTTTGTTGAATGCACAATTATTTCCATTCATCTTTTTTCGCATCTTGTATAATTTGACCACGCATTATTTTTTTGTGCGATCAAAATTTGAATTTTCGATTTTTCAAAAAAATTCTAAAAGTTGTTATGAAAATCTTTTAGGGTATTCAAAGAGAAATGTTTTTCTTGTCCTGACTTTTTTTCATATTGTCCGTCGTTTGGCTTAAAATTTTCATTTTCGTTTTTTTTTAATTTCCTGAATGCTATAACTCTGGTAATTTGTTTTTTATCTAAAGAAGTCATTTGGATAAATTGTTCTTTTTTTTTAATACTATGAACAACCGTACAAAGAATTTTCAAATTCTAAAAAAACGTGGTCTGAAAATTTTTGAAAATGCTCTAATTTTTTCAATTTTCATCCAAAATGGCCGGCTAACGAACATGACCTTCCTTTTAGGGCAGTGAAAGAGTATACCAAAGGCCAATAAAATCTGTCAATCTTTTAGAAAGTTATCGAGCTAACAGACTACAAAGCTACAGACACAGAAACAGCCACACTTCTTTATTTAGTCTTTATTATTTAAGTTTTTTTTTTTTCATTTTTTTATTATTTGTATATATTTATTATATATATTATTATTTTATGTTATATATTTTTTTATTTTTCAATTTGATATTATATTTTTATTTATTTAGTCTTCTTTTACATTTTTTACGTATCTCGCGTCTTTTGGCGTAATATAGGAATTTTCGATTTTTTCATATCAATTTCTATAATAAAATTGAAAACGGGGAGTTTTGTTTTGAGTTTTTCCGACTTTTTTTATATTATTTTCGACAAATAAAACCAAAATGTTAAGTCCTATCAAAAATGCTTGAAATAAATTTTGTAGCAGTTTTTAAAAGCTATAATTGCTCTTCAAGACTCATTTTCGTATTTCGTGTCGTTTGGTTCGAAATTTGAATGTTGTGGTGTCAAATTTCGGACAACTCTCATACTTTCTCAATCATAAATTACGAGAATGTAATTAATTATAACAGATTTGTATCTGTTTTCCGGTGAAAAACTTTTATCTATCAATTTTTTTTCATACGTTTTGTCGTTTCTCCACCAATTCTTCATTGTTATTTTTAATGTCATTTTTTATGATTAAAACCAAAACTACACGTCCTATCAGAAAGTGATTCATGACGAATTCGTAGATGTGTCTTGGGTGCACAATTTTTGTTTTCTAATTTTTTTTGTAGTTTGTGTCGTTTATCCAAAAATTTAATTTTTTTATGATCAATGTCCTATCAAGAAGTGAGTCGGAAAAAATTTGTAGACCTTTTTTTGGATCACAATTTTTGTTTGTTCATATTTTTCCGTATCTGGCATAGTTTGACCACAAAATGGAATTTTTTATTTTCCATTTTTTTTTGTGCGATCAAAATGTGAATTTTCGAATTTTCAAGAAAATTCAAAAAGTTATTATGAATCTTGTAGGACTTTCAAAAAACACGTTTTTCTTCTTTTGACTTCTTTCATATCGTGCGTTGTTTGGCTTAAAATTGTGATTTTCAATTGATTTTTAAAATTTTATAAATGCTATAACTCTCATAATTTTCTTTTGATCGAAAAAGGACTTGAAATAAATTGTTGGGATTTGTGAGTACTACGAATAGCCATACATAATATTTTTGAATCTTAAAAAAATGGTATCAAAAATTCTTAAAATGGTCTAACTTTTCGAATTTTTATCCAGAATGGCTAGTTGGCGAACTCATTCTTTCTTCTAAGACATAAAAAAAGTTTGCCAAAGCTCGATTTGATCTGGTCATTTTTTCGTGAGTTATCGTGTTTACGGACGGACGGACAGACAGAACATACAGACGCCATAGCCAACACTTGATTTTCCGCTTTCGGTGGTCTCAAAACGTGAAGATCCTACGGAAAACTGAGGTGTGAATTTTTTGACAATTCTAATACTTTCTCAATCATAAATAATGAGAATGTAAAAGGTGGTTTGTGTACATACGTCTGCATTATCAATTATATTGTTTTACATCAGATGTGTTGGCGACTCTCTTATGGGTGTTGCTGAATGATAGAACTCAAGACTTACAAGATCGATTCTACGCTAAACATCCAAGAATATGATGTTTTTAAATTAATCCTCTATTTCTTTTTGCAGAATTATGTGCACAGTCCAACGGTGACCCTAATGGCGAAAGTACTCCTGGTATCCCCCGTTTCGGACGTTCTAATTCTTCTGGCAGGCCTCATTTTCGTCGCAGGTCTTCTTCTCCTGAAAAGACTAATTTTCGTGCCAGGTCTACTTCTCCTGAGGAACCTTATTTTCGTACCAGGTCTCCTTCTCCTGAGGAGCCTCTTTTTCTTGCCAGCTCCAGATCTCCCTGGTGTCCTGATTCGAAAGTACTTGGATATGGACTTGGACAACTTGGACTTATTCGGCTCATTCCTCTGCTGAGTTCGTATCCGGTATTCGAATTTAGAAGATACATTTTTCCTGCCAGTAAAGCAGTTGTAATGAAATTAGGGCATAATAACTTTCGACCTATCCCAAAACATGTACAAATTGTATTATCAACATCCAATGGTGAAGTTTTTGCAATCTTGGAGAAAGATGGGTTTCTTAGCGGAATATACTGTGTTGGTAAACGTCGAACGAGAGTAAAAATGAACATGGGAAGCGGCGCGATTAATAGTATGACCTCAAAAGAAATTAGTGTATGCCCAGTAGGCGTACGACGCAAAATCTTACCACGAAATTTTAGAGTAATAGTTGTGAACCAAGATTCTCTGCAGACTCTATATCATTAATTCAATTAAAAAAAATGAAAACTGAAAAATAATAATACTTAATACTGTTTTTGATCCGAGGTCAGTTCAGAAAGTTACAAGTAACTGGAATTAATTGTATAAAAATTTAATACTACATAGTAGTTTTTACGGTTTTAATCTTTCAATATGCCTATATACCTATAATTTTTTAGCGATAAAAGGAAAATCATTTGAGATTTTACATTTTACAATAATCACGTCAACTTATAGCATTGGAAGAATATTGGTTGCAATTCGATGAATAATTATTTACATGGAAAAAAATATTGCTTCCATTCAAAGAAACCTAAACTATTTGACCCACAAATGGATGAATTACCTAATTTAAATACGTATTTATCAGTTCAAAGAACCGATTTCATTGAAGGCAGGAAATATTTATCAGGTTCTAAAAAGCAGATGCAAAGCAAAGAGGTTCTTAGCTCCCAAGAAATAATTTCTATGACTTAATAATTTTCACATTTATTTCAAAGAAATATTTTTTGTAGGAAAGAAATATGACCAAAGAAATTGTTTCTTAAGGTCGTGGCATTACTTTTTGCCGCCGTCGGGCATAACAAGTAGATGAGTCAAACAAGAGGCTCTTGGGTACGGTGATCGTCTGAGGTCTTTATGTTTGTCTTGACTGCCGATAAATTCTGAGTAGGCTATTCTATTGTTTTTGACCCGTAGAATCCGAAAATGAAGGTCCCAAAATCGTAGCTGCTCCCCTGTCCAAGATATAGTCAAACAATATCATTTTAAAATATTTTTATTAAAAATGATGCATTAAAATGGGAAAATAAAGTTTACTATGTAATTTTGACACAAATAGTAATCATTGTTATTACAATTGTATAATTAGTGTTTTGTAAATGAAACGAGGAGAATTCTACAACAGCATCTTTGAGTCTTTGTGGGTAAGAGAAATCACTGATCAAATTTATTTTTCTTTTATCCCAAAATCGTTAAAATTCTTTGTGTGCCGATTCTCCAGCTTGTTCTGACCATAGTCCTAAACCTTGTGAATGTTCGAAAAATGTTAAATAATCTTTAAGATGCTCAAATAAAACATGTAGTTTCAATGTGATCGAAATATCTGTTGCCATTACTGCCTTTGCTAGTCCTTCAAGCAAATTATCTAGATGATTAATATTGTCAATTTTTCTTGTAGAAAAGCAGAAATCAACTACTTTGTTTATCGCCTTAAATGCACTCACGTAAGGTGTCAAAAGAAACTGACCTACATCTTTATAAATATTAGGATCCAGTCATTCATCGGGTTCTTTCAGCAATTTTCAGCATCCATTTCCTTAAAATATTTCACCATGATAATTTTTATGTAACCGTATACCGTTACTTGGTCGAGAAAGAGCACTACACTGGCCTATGAAACTGAAAGTTGTATCCAAAAACGATCATGGTGAAATATTTGAAGGAAATGCATGCGGAAAATTGCTGAAAGAACCCAATGCTTTTCTACAACAAAAATTAACAATATTAATCACCTAGACAATTTGCTTGAAGAACTAGCGAAGGCAGTAATGGCAACAGATATCTCGCTCACATTGAAACTACATATTCTATTTGAGCATCTTGAAGATTGTTTAACATTTTTCGAACATTCAGAAGGTTTAGGACTATGGTGAGAACAAGCTGGAGAATCGGCACACAGAGAATTTTTACGATTTTGGGAGAAAAGAAAAATAAATTTGATCAGTGATTTCTCTTACCCACAAAGACTGAAAGATGCTGTTGTAGAATTATCCTCGTTTCATTTATAAAACACTCGATTATACAATTGTAATATCAATGATTACTATTTGTGCCAAAATTACATAGTAAACTTTATTTTCCCATTTTAATGCATCATTTTTAATAAAAATAATAAAAAATGACATTTTTCGACTACATCTTGGAAAGGGGAGCAGCTACGATTTTTAGACCTTCATTTTCGGATTCTACGGGTCAAAAACAATAGAATAGCCTACTCAGAATTTTGCGTCAGTCAAGACAAACATAAAGAACTCAGACGATCACCATGTGGAGGTACGATTTCACAAAAAAATGTTGTCTAAATTTAGAAACCAAGTTCAAATTAATATATTGTCTTGGCATAAATATACATAATTAATTAATCATTTCTAGCCTAACTTTATATCATTTCGACTTTTTGGTTCAGCACACTACTATATACATAACATTTTAATACATGTACGTCAATAATTTTATCATTGTGTTTTATTTTAAAATTTATTCAACGTAAGTGAGTAATAGTACTATAAGAATAGAGATCAGTTTTACATGTTAAGAAATAGTTTTTTTAACTGTGAGCATAATGTTACTTTTAATGGGTTCTTGGAACTAGGATAATATAGTTCAGTTATAATAAAATTGTAATAAAATGAACTAGGAAAAATTGAACCCACACAATGTAGTTAATTCTTGAAACCTCATTTTGTCAGTGTGAAGTATAGCTAAAGTATATCTGTAAAATATAGCTCAAGTACGTCAGAAGTATGAATAAAGTATGCCTAACGTATATGGTAAGTATGGCTGTTGTATGTAGAGCCTAATTATAGTTATAGAGTAAAAAGAGAATATGAAATAAGGAAGGAGAAAGTGGATGAAGGAGATGCGTGAGAGTTTTCTAAATTTGAGAAAAACGCCTCCAAAATTTGTAGACACTACGTTGAGTTGTGTAACAAATTACCTTTATCAACTCAGTTTTTAGAATATTAAAGGTATTTTGTGAGAAGTAGCAAGGGTATATGATTCAGTTGGCCATATCACCTGCATCCATTATCAGAAGACGATTTTTAAAAAATTGTCACATATCACCTTCATCCACTTGCCCCTTCGTACAAGTGTTGTATTCTTGTTGATGATATTGGAGACCTGAAATACATAATTTGATATCCAGACTAATCATTTTCCCAACATAATATAATATTTTTTGCGACTTCAAAATTGGGTAAAACGTGCAGAAACTCTTATTAGCATGAATAATATAAATTATTATTTGAATTTATATTCTTAAAAATATAAGATTGCATCTTTTATCTAAATAATAAGTTAGTCCTGTTTTTCTAATGCGGTATGAATGGTACTTGTGTGGAAATTTCTTCGTGGACCTAACCGCGCCCTACCCTGGCAAAACTAGGCCATGATCTGGTGATCAAGCATGGGTCAAGTTAGAATGAAACGCTAAATCTGACCAGGGCCTGTCTTAATGACCAGGGTCTGTCTCAATGGCCAGGCTAGATCACAGAGAGGCTGAAGCCTCGACGTCATTGCACTCAACTGTAACAACTTGAAGACTAGAGAAAAAATAAGAAACCGATATAAATGCGTATGAAACATCTCGTTACTCTTGTTTCCGTAAAAATATGACGAAATTTTGAGCCAGTTTTCATCGAGACGGGCACGTTGAAAACACACTGATCGCCGACTGTCAAGTACGGAAGCACTTGCTTGTCGCTTCGAAAATGGTCTCGAGCTTCCTGTCAGTTGCATGCATCGCACATTACAGTTATTATTTTTTGCAAACAATCGATTTACACATTTAATAATTTTAAATAAGCGCGCCAATGGTAACCAATCCGGTTGTCAACGCGACGCATGCGTAGTGCGAAAGGATACCAGAATTAGGAGCATCCCTCTCTAGTCGGGCTCGAGCTCAAGCCACTAAGAAGTACGAGCTAGAACTAGGCTGGGACTCCCCGGCCTGGCCCAAGCGTGGGAAAGAAAAATAACCTGAAGATTTCCGTACGGGTATAGTTAGGAATCTAAGATTGGTGGATCTCTGACCCGAATATAGGAAATAATAATTAGAAGAATGTATGCTTCTTATATATGAATCCTGTTGTTTTGATGATTTACCATAAACTAAAAAAATGAGAGGTTGAATATAAACTCCAAAGTAGACTTTTTGAGGTAAAAATGGCACGAATTTTGTTAAACCTTGAGAATTGTATTAACTGGCTTTTTTATTGCATTGGCGGACAATACAAGGTAAACATAGCTGCATAAAAATCCAGCGACTTTGTGCTGTAATCTTGGATATGACAGAAAGTCAATTAAAATTCACAACTGCCGTATTCAACAATATGACACCGTCAAGGAGAAAGAAAAGGAGGAGAGGTATCAAGACCTTAAAAGGGAGCTGCAACGACTGTATCCAAAATATTCGGTACAAGTAATTGTCCTTGTAATAGGTTCTCTCAAAGGTGCAAAACTATCAATGGTTCGTAACCTTAAAGCCATACCCGCGTGCTAAAAATATGCCAAGGCACTTGCGAGATGGATGCAGACAGGTGACATCCTTGGTTCGCTTCGTGTCCCCAAGACACACGAGGATTTCGCCGGCCTGTCCTTGTGATTTCATGGTGTCCTGTGACCACCCATCTCACGGCTGTGAGACGTGGCCATAAGTGTGATTTACTGTGGTTCTTCTGGGAGCCGGTGTCATTTTTAGATGGCAGTTGCTCTCAATGGGACCCTGCGGTGGTTGTTCAACCCTCTTTTTAAATTATATATTTTGTAAGGTATTAAAACGTAATAAATATCATCCCTTTCATATTGAACTGCATCACGTACTTCATGACAATGATGTTCAGAACTGAGTGATAATTTGTCAATGGACGCTTCAGCAGGTGCAAGGGAACCGAATTTCTTTTTTCGAGTTTTGTTCTCAGACGTGTCGTTTTTCACGAACCACGGTGCGGTTATCGACATAACATGCATAATTGGAGTTTCAGAAAACCTACACTGGTTGCGCGAAGTTGAGCGTCAGTGTACTTGGTCCGTGACCGTTTGGTGTGAAGTAATTGAAGACAAAATTATCAGTCCGTATTTTATTGGTGGTAATTTAAACGGTGAGAAATATCGTAACTTTTGGGAAAATTAACTTCCAACATTACTTAAAGTCCTAAGCTTGTGAGTGCGACAAAACATGCGGTTTCAACATGGCGGTTGTCCACTGCATTATTCGGTAGTCGCATGTGAATTACTGAATTTTGGAGAGAAGTTTACGAAGTCCAGCATCCACTGCATGAAAACACAAAGAACATAAATATCTTCAAGGAGCTGTGTAGTGGCCTCACCACACCTCAGGAGGAATGCCCAACTATCTCTACCGAGGAAGTAAAACAAAGATTAAAAGGCATGCAAGCCTATGCCGCTCCAGGACTAGATTGTATCAAGAGCTTCTGGTGGAAGAACTTTCCTTCAAACCACCAGCATTTGGCCAGCATTTTCACTTCATGTCTCAAGTCGTAAGAGCATATTCCAGAGTGGATGGTAGAAGGACGTACAGTGCTCTTCCGGAAGATGGGCAACTTGTCTGATCCTAAGAATTACAGGCCAATAACTTGTCTGAACACGATATATAAGATCTTCACAAATATCCTTAATGATAGGATTCTTTGGACAATCAAACATGTGTGGCGAAAGGTGTACGAACAATGCGGCTCAAAGAAAGGTGGAGCCGGATGTCGGAAGAACCTGCTTATTGACAGATGTGTCTGCAAAGACGCAGATTTCTACCAGCGCTGCCTATCGATGGCCTGGATTAACTACGGGAAAGCTTTCGATTCAACCTCCCATAGACTTATCATCTGCCTGCTGAAAAGCTTATAGGTTCATTCACATATAGTGAGATGGATACACAAATGGATGCCCCTTTGGAAAACCAGATTTACTATCTCATCTGGAAAACTTTTAGGGCGACACAGTGAGCTCTCTCCTCTTTTGCCTTACAGTATTGCTATTAAATCTCACACCTCGAATTTCAGGTCTACTAGATCTAACTCTAAAGATTGTCGAGGAGTACACTCGGGAGAACGGAATGAAATTTGGGTTAGTAAAATGTGCCATGGTACATTTGAAGCGAGAACAACTTAATGGAAATAAGTATTTCTGTTCAAAAATGTTAAGAAATAATGCATAGTTAAGGAGATATATGAATAAAATTGTTATAAAGAAGCTTTAATCAGCTATTCCACTTGCTGCGAAGTCTTTAATACACATTTGAATTATGTGTAGGCTCTTGAAACAATTCATACAATATAACTAAAGAGATCAATGTACACTTCAGGTTCGTGGATTATATGACTTTATTAGTGTCAGTTTTGGAACGTCTGGAACCTTTTTTCTATGATCTTCCACAACGTTCATAATGTTTTGCTTTTCTACTTCCAATTTTGTGAGAGATTCATTGAAGTCAGAAATTAAAGCAACAGAATGCTCAGCCGAATACGTTTTGAATTTTCAAATTTCTGATTAGTGTCCCACTCTTCAGGATCAGTATTAAGAAACAAATTAACATCTATTCGAAGAGAGCGCAAAGCACAGATTGATGAAGAATCAATGAGATCATGCAATCCTCTGCTTCCTAGATAATCTATCGCCCCTAGTTACCTTTGAATTTTGAGATGTTTAAAATTGCAAAATATGCAAAATTATTATTTTTGAAAAATGTTTTTATATGAATTGTTTTCAAGGAGATACAAATAATTTAAATGTGTATTAAAGACCTCTTAGTACGTGGGTAGATAATTAACGCTTCTTCATAACAATTTTCTTCATATGTCTCCTTAAATATGCATGATTTCAATCAAACTCAGGTATAAAAAATACTCATTTTAATGAGACGCGATGAGCGACCTCTAAATATTACCCGATTTATTTCTCCTTCCAGGATATTTATTTTTAACCCGAAAGGAACGAAAAAATCGAAGATGCAAGTTGAGATTCGATTTTTTTTTTGACACCTCTAGTGTGTATGTGCGTGTCAGTGCATATTTGCAGTATGTTAGCACAATAACTTTCGAAACAATTGACTGCTTGGATTGGCTTTCGGTATACTCTTTTAGTGTCCGAAACTGAAGGTCCAGTTCGTTAGCCAGCCGTTTTGGATAAAAATTCGAAAAGTTAGAGCATTTTCAAATCTTTTGAAACCGCTTTTTTCAAGATGAACAAAATTATTGGTCTTGAATATATCTACATTCGTGAAAAATACTGTTAAAACTGAAAACATTTTTAAATTAGACCTCAAAATCAAATTTTCGTTTTTATCTACTTTTTATATAATCTCATTTCCCAAAAATTAAGTTTACCCGAATATTAATCTCAATTTAATTAAAGTTTATCATACATATACATATTATATATATTTATTTTTACACCGGCTCCCAGCCTCCGGCCTATAAAACACAACCTCTACGGAAAATTGTAAGATTTTAAACAATATAATAATTTGTATTTTGTCAATAATTAGTATTACTGCCGACCATCAATGGTACAGTGCAATTGGGTATTGTTGTATTTAAAAAAATTATTTAAAATTGCACAAGTTCTCGAAGAAAGTTTTGGTTTCATAAAATCAAATTTTCTTATCTTTCTCACAAACAACGAAGGTACGAACAAATTTTGAGATAAATGTTTAGACGTCGTAAAAAATTCTTTGAAAGTTATCAGATATGTAAAAAAAACTTTTTATCACAAATATGGGCTTTGATGATATATTCGACTCAATGAGCATCTTGTATGTGCTATTGTAACATAGATATATAAGAAGTCGTTTGTATTAACTTCACTCATATCTTTTTACTATTTATTATATAGTCAGAAGAAATATAGACTATATATTTTATATTAAAATTCATTAACCAACAAAATTTCTGTTTCTGTTTAGGAAAATTTAGAATTGGTTCCTGCATAAAGCTTTAGTGACGCGTCTCTAAAAATTCCTACAGAAATTTCTAGCAGTGCATGTGTTTGAATGAATTTTTGCTTTTTCTGTTAGATTGGATTTCAAATATTGATAATGTCAGACATTTTAAAAATGGATTAGATCCCTTTTAGACAATCATCATACTTTTTAATTAATTTCAAGAGTAATTATATATTATTAATAGATAAAAATTTTATTGCAGAATTTAGTAGAGGACTGGTAATAGACCCTCTTTGCATATTTGGTTTTATTTTTACCCAAACATTACTTAGATCATTTTTCGACAAAGGGCATCAATTTTCAGCTAAATTTACCATATTAAAATGGTATATATCCCTAAAAACTAGAAAATTATATAATTTTTTCATGAATTTAAAAACAACATGATTTCCTTGAAACTGACTTATGAGACATAAATATGTCAAACAGACAGGCTTGACGCCTTCATTATTCCATATTATGACAACAATAGTAAATATTTATATCATTATACGGTCGCACTCATTAATATGACTGACTATACATATTCATTAGTTACACTATTAACCAAATTCATCATTAAAGCATAATTAGTTCTTCCTCAAATTGGAAAAAATGAAGATCGTTTATACTTTGGTCTTCGCGTTTACGGTTTTTCTCAATTCTATTGGTGAATATAATAATATAATAATATAATATGTGGGCCTTCGTATGAACAGGGCCTTTATTACTGGTTCTA
The DNA here is from genome assembly GCA_932195095.1 of Andricus curvator. Classification (NCBI taxonomy): domain Eukaryota; kingdom Metazoa; phylum Arthropoda; class Insecta; order Hymenoptera; family Cynipidae; genus Andricus; species Andricus curvator. Next base: position 10,122 of record CAKNYM010013315.1, on the reverse strand, counting down.
GCTTACGAGACATTTGCGTTTTTCTAAGTCCGAGTCGAAATGAATATTTTCGGTTTGAGTGGGGGATGATACTAGAACCTATATAGAATCTGTTAGCACTATACTTAATACTCCTATCAAAAAGGCAGCTGTTAGTGGATATATATGTATATATGGGCAATTCTCCAGAAATCGGGAATCGCGCAAAAGAATTTTTTTACTGATATCGTCATTGAGATTGATTTGAATATGTTAAAAGTGTCTCCACCTATTAGAAAATCTAGGAAACACTTGAAATCTCATTGTGTTTTAAAGGGCAAAACATTATCATCATCAAAAAACATCAAAAAATTATCATTACCAATAATTTCCGCCCAGAGAGAACTAAGAATAAAATTTGTTGCAGGACATTTTTTAGAGCGATAAAGTTTTTTTTAGCCAACTTCGCGTCTTTCAAAATACATGTGTTTGTCATGGAAAAACAAAAGAAAGTTTAACCGATATTTGTGTAAGTTTTATCCTTTGAAGTTAATTTTTGTTGCAAAGAATCTTTCGTCGGAAATCGATGTAAAGTTTATCTTCTGTTTTTTCTGTGCGAGTATTAACTCGCTTACTAGATCAATGAACAAATGTTTGTTTATGATCCAATATATTCATTTTTAAGATTGTTTTTATGTAAGAAGTTAGATAATTGAATTATAATTACGTTGTTCACAGTATATTGCATTATTTGTTTAACTATTTCCATCTCATTACAACCTCGAAGCAGCTATCGCCACGTGTAACGTAACCAAGGCTTACACATTTATTTATAAAATTGTTCATGATTTTTTGTTCAATCTGTATGGCCTACCATATTATCGCTTGAACCCTTGAACACAAAATGTGAAAAAGTCAACTAAAAATATTGGTTAAGAGAGCTGAGTTTTCATTAAATGTTTAACAAAGTCAAATGCAGTGTTCGCAACCGTGTAACGTTCCAATGCTTCTGAAATTGTAATTTTTCGACTTTTATTGAAAATTTTTATACAGTTTTATACAGTTATATATATAATGTTCGAAGAGGAATCAATACAATGGTGCTATAATGATTTCAGACGATTGTCAAGATTAAAAAAAAATTCATTCTCAATAGGGTTGCTTTTGTCCGTTAAGGTCACTGTCGTTCACTGTCGTTGGCAATAATTCTTAACGATGTTTTCAAAGTGTTGAGGAAGTTTTTTTGTCAAATAGATTTCGATTTTGACAGGCAAGTGACAACTATAGGTAACAACCTTACTGCGTATTTTGTTGTGATGGTTTTCGGGTACGCTATGTATCACGTTGATAGTTGAACATTGCTCGACTAAGAATAGTTTATGTAAAAAGTAAAACGCACAAATAAATACAAAGAGTTCACTCTGGTTCAATTAATGAAAAATGAGTTGCGTCTTAGAGGTGTCTCCTTAAAAGGAATGAAAAACGATTATTTGCAAGACCGGTAAGGTATGTTTTGAGGTCGTTGGAGGAGAGATTATTTAGATTGTGTGTTCCGAATAAATAAATTCATCTTATTTTAGAATGAAGTACTGCGATGAAAACAATCAGTTTGAAAATTGATTTATTGAGGAGTTAATACAATCGGTAGACTGTTTTTCAATCGCAAATTTTGTGACTTACAAGGATATTACAGTAACACAATACAGGAAGCTCCGGTTTTTCCGTTAGATTTTATGCATAAAGCATTATGGGAAGAAGCGGTGGATCGAAAAAATGTCAAGGCATCAAAAGTCCGCATACAGTGTTCATCTCATTTGAAAGCTTCTGCTACCTGTTGCTATTTGAAATTATTATTACTCCATTCGCTAAAGTCGGAAATCAAAGACAGGATTCATCTAGCGATTGTATTACATACATCCGATATGGAGGAACTTATAAAACTATTTTCTTCGTCGTAACATCAGCTGTAACCTCTAAACATGACTTACCAGTTTTTCAAATAATCCTTTTTCTTTCCTTTTATGAGGGACCTCAGAAGTCGCAATTATTTTATTTATTTATATGTATATATACCCCTGTGACAGGAAATACCACCTAAAGACTACGGCATAGCCCTGTATGAAACCTGTCTTAAACAGTCATATTGTAGTTCCCTGAAGGCTTTATGACCCTGGCAGTAAGGGAGATGAGTACATACTATACAAATACTAAATCTTGTTTGAATCAAGTCTGGAAACGGTATTCAGTTGGTATTTCTTTTCTATCAACTTGATACATGACGTATATTACAATCATCACAACAAAACAAGGTTTTGTTGTCTTGGAAAGGTTATGTTACTTATTTTTCTCACTTTCCTGTAAAAATCAAAATCTATTTGACACAAAAACTTCCTCGACACTTTGAACATAAGTTTAAGAATTATTTTTAAAATTTCATGTGACTTCCCTTTTTCATTGTTCGAGAAAACATTTTCAGTTGTAATTGCATTCCACAATATGCGGACAAAGGGTACTTGTGATCGACAAAGGTATATGGAATTTTTTAATGAATAAATCAGATTGGATCATATACAGACTTAGTAATAATTTGGCATAATTTGAATTGTTTCGAAATAAATTTCTATCTCAAAATATCGCCAGGGTTATGAACAAATCTTTGAATCCCTGAAAAGTTTACGACTTTTTATTTCTTTAATCTTGTGATTTATATGCATAGGAGACTTGTATTTATAAAAACATAAATTGAAAAAACAAACGCAAGAAACTCGGATCATTGTCCTCAATCTTGCTTCGCATTATTTCAACAAGCGGTTTATGATATACCAACGTACGATTGTTTACATTAAAAGAAATTTATTCCTCTGTTTTTTATTACAGAATTAACTTCGCAGTTTGATTGTTTACCTAACGGCGAACCTTTACCCGATACACCTCGTCCACGTCATTATCGTCCACGTCATTCTCTTCCCGAGCCTTCTATTCGTCACAGGTCAAGGTCTCCTTCTCGTGTCGGGCCACCTCCTTCTGACGTAATTGATCTTGAACGACTTGGACGTATTCGGCTTATTCCCGCAACGAACCCGAGCCGTCAATTTGAATTTCGAAAATACGTTCTTCCTGTTCATAAACCAATTAGATGGAAATTATCACGTAATCAATATAGGCTTTTTCCAATCAAGGAATATATTGTATTATCCACATCCAATGGTGAAGTGTTTGCAACATTGGAAAAAACGGGTTTTCTTGCTGGAATATATAATCCTGGTGGAAGACGGGTGAAAATAATCATGAACAGCGACACGGTTGATACCATGATCACAAAAGAAATTGAGGAAAGTCCAGTAGGCAGTCACCGTCCAATCTTACCACGGAATTTTAGAGCAATAGTTGTAAACCACAATTCTTTACTTTCTTGATTCAATTATTAAAAATTTGACACTAAAATACAATATTGATTGTCATACAAGTTCGGACCAGAATGTTTTAAATAACTGGTAACTACATTCAATGCAATGTATTATGGTTCTCAAGACCAATCTTTCACCAATGCCCTAGTCTATATTTTTCTTGGAACAGATAAACCAGAGTTACTTTTCATTTCTTTAAAATAATTATATCATTATATGTGACTACCCGCGAAGAAAGGGACCTAACCCCTCACTTTTTAGTTTAATAACAATTATAATTTTTAAGATACAGAAATAATATTTTTTATTATGGAAGAACAAATAAAAAACTATCGATTGGTGTAAAAAACTGAAAATCGATTTTTTCCTGGTCCTGGTCGTTTTACCTATTAACATTATATAACAGATTTTTTAATAATACTAGGATGAAGTACTTACATCAAAGTAGTTGTAAGCAAAATGAAAAGTTTTAATTGATTTTGTTCAGAGATAAGAAATTGAAATATACCTCAAATTTTCACTCAGTTACTTGTCCCCAAATACAAGTTCACACAAAAAAATTGAGAAATGCGTGACAAACAAAAATTTTGTGAATGAATAACGCTTAAATACCGACAGTATTAGCTGAGTGAGTGGTGAATTTCGATTTGGCAAGAGCCCAGATGTCAAGCCGGTTCGAGCACGGATAGAACTCAGATGGGCCACCATCTGTGACGTACGATTAGGTTTTGTATTCACTGCGTTTTAACTAATGTCGAGCAGGAAATTTCGACGCCGAGGATGATTGTGTCCATTCGATGGGTAGGGTCGAATTTCTGCCTTCAAAATCGACTGTCCAAAACCCGGCTGAATTTGAGAGGTGGTTTTCTACAGTTTTCCTCTCCTCTGGCCCTATGTTGAGGAAAATGTGAGTATTTCTAATAAAGTCGAATGCAGCATATCACTTCGGTGATCTGCAAAATGTTACGTACGTTAAAGCTTTTTTCATCGTTTTTTTTTCACTCAGCGTTAAACGATGTACTATTTGCCAGTTTTTGCGTCGGATGTCAACAGTCTGGCCTTTGCCAGAACCGCTGGGTCGTTCTATGCTAAATTAAAAATTGCATTACAGAGTGATGTAAACAGTTTCAATGTACGCTGATATTTTTAATACTGGCCGTCCATACTGTTGGCATTAGCTTTTCTGTGCATTTGTGATGTAAATGTGTTATATGTTGATAACATGCTATCAAAAGTGTCTAACTGTGTATCATAGACCCTTTTTTATGGGTCATTCTCCGTCAGAGTGTAAATTTGTACTTATGTTTTGTTGAATAATTAAAATATATTTGAAATGTTAATTAATCTACTTGTACGGTGTTCATTAGAACACCTGCAATGATTTTATCAAGTATCAATACAGAAAGCGTCCCTATTGGTCAGTTATTCACGTTACTCAATTTTTGGAGACCAGGGGACTTACGCGTATGCCAGGGGGCTTACAAATTCTGAGTCTTTTGAAGTTAAGGAATCGGAAAACATTTGTTTTTCGATTCCCTAGCTGCTCATGTGATCAACGTGAATCACTCAAAATAAAACAAATACTTGAAGGAAGAAGGAGGAAGGGAGGTGGCGGAGAGGGGAGAGGGATTAGGCCCAAATGGGTCTAACATAACCCTTTTCTCCCAATATGTCTCTTCAGCAAGTCAAACTCAGGCGGCGGCTGTGTCCCCGGCTCTTTCGGGAGCTGAGGGATTGACAGTCCCTCTGAATGAGGCTATGGAGATGCGAGCGGCCAGTGAGTCCCCCCAAAACAGTAAAGCATCAGTGTTTCTTTGAAAAGGAAACTGAAGAGGCAACCGCATCAGGCTATAATAGCGGCTGCGCGGGCTGGAACATCGGTAACTACAACGCCTCCTCTTGCAGGGAAGGGGTCTGCGTATTTGTCGCAGCCGATCCAGCAGCTAAAGCTTGGCTGCATAATACAGTGGCCGAGACAAGGCCCTGGGAATGTCAGACCTTAAGTAGGTGGGGCTGAATTATTCCTAATGATGGTGAGGGTTATGACGTGGGTCCCAGGGAAGCTGGAAGACCTTTCAGTGGTCCTTCGGTGGTTGGAGGGATTCAACCCTTCAAGAAAGACAGCGTCCTGGCGAATCATTAGACATGATCGGCTTCAGGAAAAGGACACAGCGGAAGGTTCCAAGCAACTTCTAGTTGTGCAGATTTCTGAGTCCCAGACGAGGGCTCAAATAGAAGGGCTGCTATAATGACCCTAAGTGGAACAACGACTATGTCGCTACTAGTATGGGAGCGCTTTGAGGCATTCAAGCGACGGAAAACCGAGTGACTCTACTTTGGATCCCTAGAAGCAGTGACATTTAAGACCAGGTCCGGCGCGGCGGAACGTAGGTTATCTGCCTTTCTTCCTCCTCAAGAAGTGTGCATGTAAAGGGATTAGAGTAAGAAAAGGACTTGCATGTGAAAAACAAATTACTGTTTTCCACATGCGAGTGTCTCGCTTGCTCTAACTCCTTCACATTTACGCTCGTTAAGGAGAAAAGAAAGACAGATAACCTACGTTCCGCTGGCCCTGTAAAAGGTCCTGACCCTGTAAAAGATCCTTTGCAACTGCCCCACGATAGCGGGAAAACGTCTAACACTCAAGGGCAGTAACTACATCAGTAAGTCAGACATCTTCGCCAATAGCGTGGCTGCGGTACTCGCTGTATGGAGAGGGCTTTGGGGTCCAGTTGAGGCGTAAAAGGGGATGCAACGGGATCACCCAAGAGTCAGGGGCATTTGTGGTCTCAACCTAAAAAAAATATTAATAATAAGGTGTTCACACTGTATGTTCCACGAAGGTTTGACATTAATTTTCTTTTTAAGTTAAAAAAAATGGGCTGTAAAAGAAGAAAAGCGTTATTAAATGAGGATAGTACCTACGTAGATGATTTGGAAATACGGCTAAATCGATTAGAGAGATAATTAAGGAGCGAAAGACGAAATAGGAGAAAGAGCAGATCGAGCAAGCGACATAGAAGACATCGGTGTACATCTCTAAGCTCTTCAGATTCATACACTTCCTCATCAAAGAATACTTACAGTCATAAGTAGAAATTATATCACAGGCTATAAACTGTGTGATATTTGATTTATTACTAAAAAATGGATCTTTTGTTTGTACGAGCGAAGTTTAGTATATTGGCTCTATCGTATATATTGAACAGGCTTTAACCTGCTCGTGACCTGAGAACGATTCTCAATTGTTTTATCGCTTGATAAATATACAAAAAATAGTGTCTTACCTATGTATGAGGTATTTAAATTTTAATTTCTTTTACTAAGCGGGCTCTAACTGGCTCAACAAGAAAAAAATTAGAAGGTTATTCTAAGCTTTCCTAAAACAGATTATTCAATTTATTACTAGCTTTTTATTTATTTTTCGTAATCCAAATACTACGAGAAACCATGCACATAAGGAAACTAGATATTTTATGTGTACCTGAGACGAAGAAAACGGGTTGCGAAAGTAGAAGCATAGAAAATGGGGTGTTGAAAGGCGGTTTTGAAATATGGTCAGGAGTAGGTAGAGAATCAAATGGTAGTCAGGGGGTCGGTTTAATTATGAATGAAAATGCAAGAAAGCATCTGAAATATCATGATTTTGTATCACCCAGATTGCTGTGGGTTAGAATGAAGGTAGGAATCAGAAGATTATTCATCATATCGTGCTACGCCCCAGTTGATAACGATCTGAGGGAAGTCAAAACCGCCTTCTGGGACACTTTAAGTGATACAATAAGTAGTTGCGATCAAGGTGAACGAATATTTCTGCTAGGAGATATGAACGGATGGGTGGGCGTCCAACGTCAGGATATAGATACAGAAAGGGTACTAGTTAAATTTGGGGATCCAGGAAAAAATTATAACGGGGAAAAATTAGTTAGATTATGCTTAGAAAAGGGCCTATTTATTACAAAAACTTGATTTCGACATAAAATGATCCACATGTACACCTTGTGTAGAGGAAATAACCACAGTATAATTTTCTTCGTTATTGCGGATGAAAGACTAAGAGAACTAGTCAAAGATACAAGAGTCATGAGGGGTTCCGAATGCAATACTGATCATTACCTTCTACTCTCCAAAATAAACTTAGAGCGGGGATGGAGAAGAAAGAAGAAAAAAAAAGCGAAACAAACGCGAATCAAGATTGAAAATTTACAGAAACCGGAAGTGCGAATAGATTTTCAGAATAAGATAAACGAACGCATAGATGAGGCAACTTGGGAGGCGCTTAGAAGCAATAAAGATATAGAGGGCGCGTAGACTTTATTACGGGACATCATTGTTAAAACTGCAATTGAAGTATGTGGTACGGCGGTTGTAGGAAGAAAATCTGGTGATGCATGGTGGAATGACGAAGTTAAGGCAGCCCGACAAGAAAAGAAAGAAGCGTACGAGAGAACGTTAAACATCACAGGTCTTAACGAAGAGGAGAGAAATAGGCTCAAAAATGATTACAGACACAAAAATAGGAAAGTTAAACGACTAGTCAAAGAAAGTAAAGATAAAATCAGAACAGAAGAAGAGAAGAAATTACAAAACGACTTTTAAAGGAACCATGAAACTATTATTTAAAGAGATGAAGGGAAGTAAAAGTACAGAGTTTGTCAGCATGACAAACAGCAAAGGTGAAATGCTATATGATACAGACAAGATAGTAGACGCTTTAAAAGACTATTTTAAAGAATTATTAGGAAGTGAAGATATAGGGCAACAGAACTGCGACATAGAAAATAATGCATTAGAAAACCCAATTGAAAAAGTTTGTGTCACTGAGGCTAGAGATATAACTAAGAGCTTAAAAATGGCAAGACTGCTGGTGTAGACACTATTAGCGCTGAAATGATAAAAGCAACTGCAATAATTACAGAGGTATCAGCTTACTAAGTACTGTAAGTGAAACATACTGAAAAATACTTATTCGTAGGGTAATGAAAATTACAGAAGAAAAGATATAGGAAGTCCAAAGTGGATTTATGCCAGGAAGATCATGTACAGATCAGATATTTAGCTTAAGGCAGATCACAGAAAAAAGCTTAAGAGTAGGAAAGAAAGTTTTCTGTGCATTTGTTGACCTAGAAAAAGCATTTGACAAGGTAAATAGAAGTAAACTTTGGGAAGTCCTTAAGGAGTACGGAGTCAATGGATGGCTTCTACAAGCAATGCAAACCATATATACAGGCAGTAAAGCGAGTGTAAGGGTTAATGGGAAACTGAGTGACTGGTTCGATATTATGCAAGGCGTGAAATAAGGATACGTTATGTCCTCATGGCTATTTATTATATTTATGGATAAGTGTCTAAGAATGGCCCTCTGCGACGAAGAGGGTGTAGATCTTGAAACAGTGAAGGTACGTGGGTTAGCTTTCGCAGATGACAAGATTGTTATGGCAGAATCAATCGAAGACTTGCAAAGAATATTGAATAAACTTAATACAAGCATGAAGAACATGGGCCTCAAAATTAACGTAAATGAAATAAAAATCATGGTGTTTGAGGGAAAAAGTGAGAAAACAATGTGCAACATTGTCCTAAATGATGAGAGATTAGAACGAGTTGACAAGTACGTATATCTGGGTAGCCTATTCACTAGCGACGGAAAAATAGATGGGAAGTTAGATAGGCGCATAAATGAGGGTGAGAAGGTTATCTGTACGGCAGGGTCCATTCTCAGAAATAAAAACATATCGAAAAAAGCTAAAATGGCCCTACATAATTCTATATTCGTACCGACTGTACTATACGGTAGCGAGACCTGGACCTGTCAAGAAAAGGACAAGAGTAAAATTAACGTGATTGGCATGAAACCTCTGCGCACAATATGCGGGAAAACACTGACGGACAAAGTGAGAAACGAGATAATCCTCCAAGAATGTGGTACAAAAAAAAAATACTAGTTGACACATGGGAAAGAAATCAGTTAAGATGGTTCGGACATCTTGAAATAATGAAAGATGAACGACTCACCAAACAAGTGTGTAAAGGTAAAGTAAATGGCAGAATGCCCAGAGGTAGACCGCCGAAAGAATGGTTAGAATCTGTGAATGAGACATTAATCCGAAGAGACATCAGAAGCCATAGAAATACGAGAGCTTGCATGACAAAATGCATGGACGTGAAGGAAGCTAGAGTAGTATGTCAGGACAGAAAATGGTGGCGACAAATAGTTTGTAAACAGAGTGACAATAGAGTGAATGACGCCTGAAATCAAGATCTTGGATAATAATGGGCTCAAGTAGGGAACCACACATAACAATTTTGTGAGGCTCTTCACCTGGGGTGATCGCTAGAGAGATTGATCAGCAACCTGGGTCGGAGCAGTGTTGCGGAACGAACGTGTCAATTAAATAAATAACACGAGAATTCTAGATCAATCTAAAATATCTATACCTCACACCTATATACCTATCTACCTTATACTTATATTTTCCAATCGAGCAAGTCACGCCTACCCCGAAAGGGAAATGGCTTAATGGTATAATAATAATAATAATAATAAATAACTGAATGCATTTTTGCGGTATATGATGAATAATGTTCGTTAAGGCCTATTCCGCTTCTTTTGGCGTTAAAATTTTTTTTTTAAATTACAAAAAATTTTTGCCGACATGTTTCCACCAGTAATATTAGGTCCTTGTCAAGGCCTATTCTAGAAGAAAAAATACATGTGTTAACAAAATAAAATAAAATGGAGAGTATTTAACCTATA
>CAKNYM010013314.1:0-13228 GCA_932195095.1 Andricus curvator | reverse complement strand
GAGTGCACCAGTGCAGGATAACCGAATTCGCTATAAATAAGTACTGTCAAATGAACAATTTTTACATGTATTATTTTTTTCTGAAGTATGCTTAGAAGCACCCATCAAGATTTAAAGAAATTAACAATAGATCTATTTTTGTCGACTTTATCAATCATTTTAAACATAGGCGACTTTTGAGATTGATTGTGCGTATTGTACGTCCTTAAACTCTATTTTAAATCTTGTTTAGTGCAGTTTCGTTGGTTATAAAGAATAAAAAGTGCATTCGTATAAAACTCAAGTTTTGGAAATTTGTTTAGATTGTGTAAAAAAACTTGTGAAAAGCTTGACTTGAGTTTGTGGAGATTCGTGCCATTGAGCATAATATCGTCTATCACTCGAACAAGATTTATGAAATTTTTCATTAATACAATACATTTTTCGTTCTGCAGAATGTTTTTTGTAAGAATTTTCGTTTTTTTGGGGGGAAAGCGGATCTTAGTATTTTATTATAAACTAAACGAAAAATTGTTTCCTTTATAATCACTCTGTTTAAGAGATCAAAAATACCTTTATTGAAATGTTACTCCTCATCCCTGCAAGTCATGCCACTTGGTTAGCTAGACAGGGGGTGGGGCAGATTGAGCATGACGTAATATGTGGACGTACTTAAATTTTTAAGAAGTAAAATACTTTAGTTTGATATAATTTTACAATTTCATCGATTTTATCTTTTTTTTTAATATATGACATTCCAACAGGATGTCTAGCGACCTTGAATACTTTGCAAACCTGGAATTCTTCTTGAATTTTAAGCATTTTTTTATTGTTTGCTTGTAGAACAATTATTTGATTGAAATACGAAGAGTGATTTAAATCTTTTAGTAGACTATAAAATAAACTTCTTGTTTAGAACATGTCAACTTGCTGTTGAAATGTTAAAAAAAGATATAATTTATCTTTTGTTGATTATAGTTAAATAAGTTGACATATTTTCTGAGACTAAATAAGTATTATTTAACAAAAAAGGTTGTAAATATCTTGTTTATAGAATATATAAAGAGATCTCACGGAACGTTTTGTACGACTTTACTCATTATTTTATAGACTGCAATAACCATACTGTAGTATTATGTATAATTAAGCGGTTGGGTGATATGAAGGTGTCCTTGATTTTTTAGAATTCACTTATTTTTCGTAAGTTTTCTACATAAATTCATGAAGAAGAACGATTGGTCAATTTTCTCAGTTTTTAATTTCTTCTCCACTTAACGTAGTAGAAATACGTTTTTTAAATTAGATTTATGGTCACAAAAAATTTAAGACTTTGTCTCGGACTTAGTTTATTTATGCTTCTGCTTGTATTAAAAATTTTTTGCCAATAAACAAAAGCAATCACTCATTTTTTTACAGGTAGAAAACGGTTATTTCATTATTTGATGTATATTGTATAGAAAAGTCGACCTGGAAAAATTTGCTTTTATTTACAAGACCTTGAAATTTGTTCTCAAAAATTGCTAGATACGCTGTCTAAGTTTAGCGTCTTTATAAAGTTGATAATGCAAAGTAAAATATTGATATTTCCAGGAGGGTTTCGTTGTTCGTACTATAAATACGTTGAGCAACCCAGTTACTGTAACGTCAGAACTGCCATTGAAATTAGCAAGAAAATGCGTCGACGTATTTGGCTACGCTCTTTTCGACGAAGAACAAGGCGTCCATGTTCTGAATCCGGGTTACGACGATGAAATCGCGACTGTCGCAGCTGGAAAAGAATTTGCTTTGCTCAAAACCATTTCTGGCAAGTTGTTGTACACGGGAAAAGGAAGTTGTGTCGGTATGAAAAGCAATACCAGGCCTAATAGATGGTTAGAAGTGGCAATTGGAAAGGGACCTAGGGTAGTTGATTTTGCGGTAGGTCACGACGGACACCATGCTATCTTAGTTCTCGAAGATGGTTCTGTTCTTTTTGCTGGAACCGCCAGACGTGGAGAGGACGGTGACAGCAGTAAGTATCTTGATTGAAAAATATGTAGGTATCTGGAAAGAAGAGCGCCTTATTGTGGTTATCTTGCAGGTAAAGTACGGCGTCAACCAAAGCCAATGAAGCCAAAGAAAATTCTCAAAGTAGACGGCCAGGTTATTGTAGAAGCTGCATGCAACAATGGAACCACTGCTCTTGTGACGAAAGAAGGTTCCTTGCTGATGTTTGGCAAAGACACCTTACACACTGATGGATTAACAGGTCTTGTTACTGATCTTACTGATCTTATAGACGTCTTCGTAGTGCACGTTTCGTTGGGAAAAGCACATGCAGCAGTACTGACGAATAAGGGTCACTTGTATACATTTGGCATTAACAATAAAGGACAATGTGGTCGAGATTTCACTGCTGTTCATACTGTTAGCAAAGAAGTTACTGTGATGGCTATGGAAACTGGCGCGGGCGAAGATGAATTGATCGTAGCCGAAGAAGGTAAGAACCTCTTTTAAAATTGGGAATTCAGTATTTCAATACTACATATTGATCTTTTGTTATTCAGATTTAATAGTAAGTGCTAAGATTTGGTTTTGAATTCTTTAGATACAGGAGAAGAATGGGAAGAAGCGAGAGGTATGTGTCCTCCTGGGCAACACCAGTGGAGGCATCGCGTTTGTATGGTGTGCACAGTGTGTAGGGAATGTACAGGTTACAGCATATCATGTCTCAGTAGTATACGACCCGATCGGAATCCTGGACAGTAAGTAACTTTTTACAATCTTTACATTTATTTATATTAAAATTATTCCTAACATTTAACATTACTTTTCCTATATTTTCCCCCCTTTTCGTGAAAAAATACCCTATTTCCTCTTTTTTGAGCTCCTTTTGCGCTGTGATCCCTGCAACTTTTATACGGTTCCTACTCTGACTGACGTTGTAATGTTTCCCTTTGTTTGCAGAGAATGTGGTTGTGGGGAAGGAGACTCTGGTTGTGCAGAATGCGGATGCTGTCGTATATGTGCGCGGGAAAATTGCGACAATGGAGGAGAAATGGCAGTGCTAGGTCCTTCAGGAGGTGGTGATTTGGGAAAAATTCGATTGGACATGATTTTTGAAGGTAGTCATCTACCAGCACCATAAGCTGGCAGAGTTCATGAAACACGATAGTAACTTTTAATTATGTCTGTTCGGGTGTACAATTAACTAATGGGGCAGCCTTTTGGTTTGATTATAATTCGTATAGGTTGTAATCCCTGGTCTACTTTCACTAAATTGAGTCAAACGCTGGCTAGGATCTGGTAGGTGCCTTCCTCTAGATCAGATGTACTTGACCATTCTTTCTTTGTACCTGCAGGAAAAGCCGGTTCTAATATTCGAGAATATATTCGGAAACGATTGGAGGAAAGAAAACAGCGACAGAGAACAAAATCTGGGCCCAGTGCGGGAAAATATGGAGTGAAATTGAAAGGACCCAGCAATCAAAGAGCAGGTGCGTTTTGTTGAACCTGAAATTTGTATGCGGATGCTTTTTGACATCTTTAAGTTTCCTTTAATTACATATGTAATGAATTTTTAATGATTTTTTATTAAATAAACTTTCGAATATTTTTTTCAGCTGGACCTAGCGTAATTATTCAGAAAATTGCTTCAGCCAAGACTCCTTTGGCAATCAGTAATCTTGTAGCAGAAGAAGGCGTTGGTGGCAGCGACGCAGAGAGAGGCGACGCTGCGAGGATAGCCAGCATACCACCCGCAAGAGTTGCTGTTCCTGGAGATAGTCCCGTTGTTCAAGTGTCATGTGGATTACATCATACAGGTTTGCTAGATGTTTTCTCATTCAGGAGGCTGTGGTGGCACCTCGACTGTAAGTAAAGTGACGGGCGGGAGAGTCATCTAATTTGCTTTTGCAGTCATACTTTTGAAAAATGGAGAAGTTTATACTTTTGGGAGCAACATCTATGGACAACTGGGTGTTGGTGATCTGATTGCCCATGCAGGCCCTGTTCACGTGAAACTGTCTTCTGGAGCTACACAAGTAGCAGCTGGCAGTAATCACACTGTTGTTCTAACTGCGAAGGGTGAAGTCTACACATTTGGTGCTTATCAAGTAAGAAATATTTTCTGCTTATTTTTTATTTTAATCCTTCGGTGTTGATTGTAACAAATGATGCTCTTAGGATGCACAGTCTTTCCCCTATTTTCCCCTTTTCTCTCTAAGTATACGATATTTGAAAATACAATTGTTCGTTTTACATATTCAAAATTATTCTGTTAAAGCCTAGAATATGCTACCGCGAGTAGGTGAAAGCTTTTTTTTTAACTTACAGAATGATTCATTATAATTGATTTGAATTTGAGTAATTTCAAACTAAACTACTTAGGATTTAAATAAATCTTTAAAGGTGAAATATTTTTTCGTTGAATCTATACAAGATTTACAACTGGCCTTAATGACATTTTTCGATTGAACACAATTTTATTAAGTTTTAGAATTAACACAATTTTCAAAAGCTACCGAAAACCAGCTTTTAACAGATCGGTAAATTTAAGCGTAGTTTTTATTAGATGTAAAATATTTTTTCTCTAAATATACATTCCATGTAATATTTAATTACTGTAAAGATTGATAAAAATTGAAACAAACCCCTTTCTCTTACTTTTTCTGAAATGAAGAAACTTAAACTATTCTTTGAGACCAACATAAAACCAAAAAATGGTGTTTTATATTTAAACCTTTTTTAATCAAAACAATTTTTTATTTAAAATTGTTTTATCCCTCAGGGCTTATCTTAAAAATGTTCATAGTTAAGACTTTTAGTTTTACTTCGTACATTTACAATTTTTCAAATAGATACTGTTTTTAGTGCTTAGACAGTTTTAAGTAATAAGGCGTTTGCAATTAAACAATTTTGATTTTGTAATATTAGACAATTTCTAGACGTTTTCAATTCAACAGTTTCTGAATTATCACTTGTGCATGTACATTTTTCAAATATAAATTATGTTTAATTGAAGATTAAAAAAATATTGCTATCTAAAATGTAATAATATGTGACAAACAATATTTATGACAACAGTTAAGATCTCCAGATACGTAAAAAATATTGGCATACATGAAAACATTAAAATTACGACATTAAGAGTTTTTTCAAACATATCTTACTAATTACAATTAATCATTTCTTAAATCATTTAACTCGTTTCAAACATTTTTAGGACTCTTAATATTTATAAATTTGATAATATGGATTAAATTTTTTTTTTTTTTAATATTAGAAAATAAAAATCCAGGGATGTGAAGGCGAGCGTGTATTTTATTTAAACGGGTTTTTTTTAAAGAAATTTAATGAATGATTTTAATTTATATCCAAGGTACTTAAAAGGATTTTTACTTATTTTAATGGTTTTTTATGATTTCAAGGAATTTTAACGAATTTATAGACAAGTTTAGGGAATAAATTAAATTTTATTTCAAAAGTTTTATATCGATTTCAAGAGTTTCAAGGGATATAAAAGAATTCGACAAATTTGAAAGGATTTGAAAGATTAAAAAAATTCCAAAGAATTTCAATTTACATTCATGGAGTTTCAAATGATTTCTACATATTTTAATGGATTTTTACGATTTCCTAATAATTCAAGTTATTTTAAGGGATTTTAACAAATTTCTAGAGCACTTTAAGGAATAAAATAGATTTTATTTCATGGGATCTCTACGTATTTCAACCATTTCAAGGGGTATCAAGGCCATAACAAAATTTCAAAGGATTTAAAAGATTTTAAGTTATTTAAAAAGATTCCAAAGAATTTCAAGAGAATTCTTTTCCAAAACTTGTATAACTCTTAATATTAAAAAATTTTGTTCTAGATCTTTAAATACATTAGGTTTTTAATATTAGAAAATGAAAATCCAGGGACATGAACGTGTGCATTTCATTCAAGCAGTTTTTTATTAGAGGAATTTTATTAATAATTTTTGTTTAATTTATATACAAGGACTTTTAAATTATTTCTACTTAACGTAATGTACTTTTTTTATTTCAAGGGATTTTCACGAATTTATAGAGAACTTTTATTTTCAATTATTTGAAAAGATCCCAAAGAATTTT
The DNA here is from genome assembly GCA_932195095.1 of Andricus curvator. Taxonomy (NCBI): domain Eukaryota; kingdom Metazoa; phylum Arthropoda; class Insecta; order Hymenoptera; family Cynipidae; genus Andricus; species Andricus curvator. Next base: position 7,153 of record CAKNYM010013314.1, on the reverse strand, counting down.
AAGATATTTTCTTTCAATACTTGTAGAACTTTTAATATTTAAAAATTTGTCATAATTAATTTCTAAATAGTTTGTTTCTAATATTGAACAATAAAAAATCAGGGACGTGAACACGCGGTTCGCGCACGTGCGTTTTGTGCTAGTGTAAAATATTTTAGGCGCTCAAACTTGAACTATTTTTAATTGGAGTTTGAGAGCATTGAAGAGTGTCATTTCCAATTTAAATTCATAGTATGAATTACAGTAAGAATGAAATAACAAGTCTTGGACAGAAATATTCAATTATACTTATAAGTATCATGATTTAATTATTAATGAAGGAATTTCTAGAAGAGGAAATATTCCTGATTACGAGAATGATTTAAAATATATAAAAATTGTTTAGTTCACAAATTTTATGTTTTCTCGGGCTTTTTTGTATCACCATAAATGGATATTCAACGACCTAAGTATATCCAATTAAAAAAGAATTCTTTAGTGGCAGAAAAGATGAAACAAAACAACATTAAATACAAATTTTGTTTCTTATTTTCTAATTGAGAAATAAATGTTTAACCTTTTCCCTTTTTCCCTTTTTTCTTGAAAAAAACCCTATTTCTCCTTTTTTGAGTTTTTTGTTGTGTTATCCCTGTACTCTCCATCTTCATATTATATTATTCTCTGCTTTAATGCTAATATAGAAAGGGCAGCTAGGCATGAGTGAGGAGCGGCAACATGAGGGAGCAAATTCGTCTCAATCTGGCCATAGGTCCGAAAGATATCAACCTTGGTATAGTTTTCCTAATCTAGTACCGAATGTCGGTCCCAAATGCGGACGACGAGCAACTTGGATAGGAGCTTCTGGAGATCAGACGTATATCAAAGTGGATGAGATCAATTCTATCAGTTTGACTAGAAGCACCGTGATGGCAAACAAAAACTGCATAAGTAAATATTCGTTCCCTTTTTACATAATCTATTATTTCATCCGAGCCAAATAAGAAAGATACCATTATCACTCAATGCAACACTTAATTTTTTTCTTCAATTATAGTTCTGATTCCTCATCAAAGCGATCATTCCAACTCATTTAAGTGTCTGGTTATTAACAAACGGGACGGCAGTTGTAACAGTTATAGTGGAAATGATCAGGTGGATTTCAGTCGTTGTGCCGCTTGTCTCGATCCTCTTTATAACGTGATTTGGACCTTTGATCCAGCGAATAGTGAAATATGTTCATATAATATAATTTCGACGGAAACTAGGAGGATTCCAAGTTTGGAGGTGTCAATACTCAGTCCGGGACTAGCGCTACCGATAGTGCCAACTTGTTTCGTTACCCGTTCTCAGGCAGCGATACACTTGCTTGCTTGTTTGGACACACTTACTCAGGCGCAAGATGACAAGTTGACGATTGTGGAAGAAAGCGAGAATAATCAGTCGACGCATGGCAAAGTTTACAGTCGAGAAGATTTCGCTACAGTTGGCAGATTTGAAAGTAAGTCCTAAATTCTGGGTGTCTGGCATCCTGGAAATGCTTGAAAACCTGTAAAAGTCCTTGAATTTTACTCATGGTTCTGGAATTTCTATTCCCTTAATGAAAAAATAGGGTTTTAAAATTGTTCTCTACTGAACGAGAAAATCCCCCGACTTTTTTCAACTTTAACAACAATTTAATGACATTTGTTTAAAATTAATTTTTCGCTGTTAATATATTGAAAGTAAGTTCAATTCTGCCTGCAATGAGCTTTTATGGATTAGAATTGGTTAAAATTTGACTGAGTTATCCAGCACTATTTTTATAGGGTTGCCGTAGGTCAGGAAAACCTGAAAATAAGGGATAAGTCAGGAAATCGTATTGGTCAAGGAGAGTCAGGGATTTCGAAAAAAATCTTGCAAAGGTTAGGGAATTTCTGTAAGAGGCACTTTAAATAACCTGTCAAGGATTATAAATTTGAAATATTTGTACATATTTGTATTTGAAATTGTTCTATTTCATTTATAAAAGATTTTATGTTTAAAATGATACGAGATTAAAATTATAATCTTTGAATATTAATGGTCAGGGAAAATGAAAAATTGGGCATGGAAAAGTTAGGAAATTTTGAAAATGAAGTTTTCTGCTACTCTGATAATTCTTGTTAGTAATTTATTTGCCTTGTATTTCTATTTTTTTTAAATTCCTTCCTCCTAACGATTATATTTTTAATTAAGAATTTTATTCTTTGATTGAAAATTTAATAATTTAGTTAAAAAGTCATCCTTTTTGGTGAAAATATCTACCATTACATTATTTGTCGAGAATTCATCTTTTTGGTGAAAAATTCAATTACTTGGTTGAAGGTTAAACCAATTTGTTAAAAAAATCATGTTTTTTGTTGAAAACTCATCCTGTTAGTTGAAAATTTGTGTTTTTTGGTTGAAAATTAATTTTTTTAATTGAAAATTTAAGTATTCAAGTTTCAGATTTATCATTTTTGTTCAAAATTAATCTCGCTGGTTGAAAGTTTAACAACTTTCTTGAAAACTCTTTTTTTTTTGTTAAAAAATTATCTTTTTAACTGAAAATGTAACTATTCCATTTTTGTTTGAAAGTTGATTTTTTTAAATTGAAAATTAAACGACTTGTGTAAATGTTGCACCTCTTTGTTAAACGTTTTTTTGTTTAAGGTTCATTTCTTTGATGAAAAATATAACTATTTTGTTGAAAATTCATTTTTTTTTAAATTAATTTTTTGTCCGAAAATGGAACATTTCCATTTTTGGTTGAAAATTGATCTTTTTCAGTTGAAAATTCGGTTTCTATGGTAGAAAACTAATCTTTTTGATTGAAGTATTCTCTTTTGGTGAAAATTGCAACTGTTTTGTTGAAAATTAACTTTTTTTTTGGAAAATCATCTCTTTGATTGAAAATTTAACTATTTTGTGGAAAATTTATTTATTTGCGGGAAATATATATTTTTCAGTTAAATAATTCAACTTTTTGGTTGAAAATTTACACCGAACTCTCGGTTTCAGTCCAGTTTCGGGGTTGCCTGCAAATAGCCTAGACCACAAGTCGGGGGCGCCTGAACCGTTTCCAATTGGAATGCATAATATTGCGCAATATACTTGACTGAGTATTCGCGCGCTGCGGCCCTGCCGAGGCGAGGGTCAAAACTGTCTCTCGCCCTGCACGCTGAGAAACTGCGTGGGCCAGCAGTTCTAGGAAGGCCGAGACCCGGGGGACAGAATCCGAGAGTTGGGTGTAACTATTTTGTTGAGATTCCTTTCTTTTTCTTTTGTTTAAAATATCAACTAAAGTGAACTCTTGACTTATTTCAAAACGCACTTATTCCAAGGCATACTTGTTCCAAGTCCCCCATGCTAGGATATTCCAAGTGGCGCAGTTCCGCGAGCAGTTCCGTCACCTCCCACCACTGACCCTGTACAGTCTTGCTCGCGTCAGTGACTGATTAATTAAAAAGAAGCCCGAAGAGCGGGAAGCCCTCGTTGGTTTGAATTGAGTATTTTATCATGACGTCATAGTCATGATAGGATAGGTGGAAACATCAGGAAGGTTAGCATAGTTGGTACGTCTTTACATGGGAATGCATACGACTTTTTGGAGAAAATATTCTAAACGTAAAAGTAAGTCAAAAATGTACGAATAGTAATATATATCATGTGTACACTGTATTTTCTCAGCCATGTTCCATTCTTTTGTTGATTGACGACCTTTCAGTGTCACGAAATAAAATAAAAAATCTCCAAAATTTGAGGTCAGTGTATCAGATCGATTTGATCAGAATCGGGTAGTCTAACTTCGAATTTCGGATAGTTGATTTTATTTCGTGAAACTGGAAGGTCTTCAACCGATAAAAATATGAAACAGAATTGCGCAAATGCATTGTACACTTGAAAAATATTACTATTCAGACATTTATAACTTAGTTTTCCGTTGAGAATATTTACTCCAAAAAGACTTATGCATTCCCATGTCAAGAATTATGCTAACCTGCCTGACATTTCCACCTATCCTAGCATGGCCGCGACGTCATGCTAGAAAACTCACTATTCCGCGAAATATTTGTGTCGTTTTTTGAATCTATTACATTGATTTTTATTTGGCAAATTGTACCATTTCAAAGTAATGTTATATTTGTCACGTCGTACGTCAACAAAAACACTTGAAAACCACTGGCATGCATGATGCGCAAATGCAAGGGCGCACACATACTTATAGCGGGCGCATCGATACAAGGCCGGGGCAGTCAATGCATTACGCTTGACAAAATCACCCCACTACTCGCGGTAGAGGTGGGGGCCCCTCCAGAATTTATCTTTTTGTTCAAAATTTGATTAAAGATTCAACTATTTTCTTGAACATGCAAGTAGTTTGTTAAAAAGTCTTCATTCTTGGTCGAAAACTCACCTGTTTTGTTGAATATTCGTCTATTTGGACAGAAGTTTCATCCTTTTGGTTTGAAAATTAATTGTTTTTTTCTTAAAATATTAAACTATCTTCTAAAAAATTCAATTATATGGTTGAAAGTACAACTATTGTTGGTTGAAGTTTTATCTTTTTCATTTAAAAATTCGATCATTTGGGTGAAAATTCAACAATTTGGTTAAAAATTAAATTATTTCGTTAAAAATTTAATTATTTTATTGCAAATTTAACTATTTTGTTAGAAAGTCATCTTTTTGGTAGAAAACTCAACTGTTTTTTGTTAATAATTCGTCCTTTCAGTTTGAAAATTCATCATTTATTGTAGAAAAAGCCATTTTTTTTATTAAAATAAATACATTTTAAAATTTTGATTTGAAATTTTTTTTATAAAAGATTCTAGGTTATAATTTGACAAGATAAGAATTCTGATATTTGAATATGAATTGTGAGGGAAAATGAAAAATTGGTTAGGGAGATATCAGTCAAAAGTCAGTGAATTTTGAAAATGAAGTTTTACGCCCACCTTGTTGTAGCGTTTTTTTTAATATGATTTCATATTTTTCACTCGCAGAAGTGAGTATTGCTTCAGCGAACAACGAGCGAACGAGCTGCTAAAATAGCTTAAAATTCTATCACTCAGTCAAATTTCAACCAATTGTAATATAAAAAGCTCACTACACACGGAATTGAACTCATTAATTACATCAACAGCAACAAATTATTAGAATTTGAAAAATGTCAATTAATTTTTATTTAAATTGAAAAATCGGGAAGAAATGAGAAATTTCCAAAATATTTTCGATTTGTAGTTTCGTGATTTTTCACCGTGATAAAATAAACAATCACCAAAAACGGTTTTTCGACCATAAAATCAGATTTTTGTATGGGTATGAGAAAATTCGCATATGCACTTTTTTATTTCCACTAGATCTATAATTTCTACTATGTTTCGTGAAAAGTATTTTTTCATCGAAAAAAATGGTACCTGGAAAAATTTATTTTTTTTTATCCTGGAAAGCTTGAAAAAGTCCTGGAATTTTTTTAAGATACACTAGACACCCTGTAAATTAAGTGCTAAACTTGAATCTCTCCGAAATTTAGTGACTTCAGGTTTAAGTATTTAATCCTCGGAGAAAATTGTACTAAACACTATTTTATTAATGCAGGCCATGGAGGAGGTTGGGGATATTCCGGCCATTCGATCGAAGCTATCAGATTTATGGCGGATACTGATATTCTTTTGGGTGGATACGGCTTGTTTGGTGGTCGAGGGGAATATACCGCAAAAATAAAGGTTATTCTCTTTTTAAATTAATTGCACAGTCATTAAAATCACTCTAATGAAAAGATGATAAATAATTTGGTGTATTATCAACAGCTCTTTGATATCGGGATGGATGGAGGTGATCAAGAAAACGACGGCGAACTCTTGGCCGAAACAGAAGAAATTCCCTACGAGTGTGGACCAAGACAAAAGTATTCAATTTTGTTTGATGAACCCATATCTTTGCAAGCAAACAGATGGTACGTGGCATGGGCAAGAGTAAGTGGTCCTTCAAGCGACTGCGGTTCTGGTGGACAGGCGATGGTTACAGCTGAGGATCAGTAAGTTATATTCTTCTATATTCTTCCTACTAAATTCGATTTTTGTACTGCTTAACGCCTTCATTTAAATATTTTTCAGAGTACTCTTTTATTTTAAATCGTCCAAGAGATCCAACAATGGAACAGACGTTAATGCTGGCCAAATACCGCAATTGCTTTACCGCATAATTACTCCTGAAAATCAAAGCCCGAACAGGCAAAGAGATCAGATTGAACCTGTTTACATACTCAGGAAAGAATTTAGCAGAACCGTTACTAAGGTGGAATATATTTAAAGCTCGTTTCCTTTTTTCTAGTAATTGATAGGTTAGGGATGTATAAGTGTTTCTTGTATTATGTTTTAGGAGTGCTTCCAGTCGTTAATATCACTTTTACAATGGAGCTGGAATACGTTGAAAGCTGATTTATCTGACCCGCCTGTGCACGTAGCTTCTTCCACTCATACTATTTTAGAATTGGAAAAACTAGTTTACATCAGCAAAGCTAGTTTGCGGTTACTCAGGACATATACCAATGAGATTTATCCAAATTTAGGTGCGTCTTCGAGAATTATATATATTTTTTTAAACTTTTAATCATAACATTCCTTCAGAATGCTACGATTTAAAATATTTTAATATATTTTTTTACAGTTGTTAAAAAGACACCAGCAGAGTCCGTGCGACTTGCAGAATGTATAGGAGAAGTAAGAGCTCTACTTCGTCAAATTCTTTCGGATTCCTTACCCGTTACCACGAAAAGCAAGGGCAAAACGCGTTCTAATAAAAGTAAGTATCAAGTACTGATTGCCATATTTACAGAAAGTTAATACAATTGTACACGGAGAAAAAAACCACACTGTTATAGTAGGCTGAGCTCTTAATATTACAGCATGGAACTTCATGTGCGAAATTGGTATGAATTTCTACCAATATTGGCATCAGGTTAGACATTTTTAGCATTAAATGTCCTATACCATAAAAGAATCAAGCGCATGCCGTTATTGCTGGAGTCACATGCCCTTAGAGCAGTTGTGCCTTGCGAAAATAGCTCGAACTTCGCCTTGCTACGGTTGTAAGAAAACTCATCCTATTAGAGTATGAGTACTCTTACAAAAGAGATATTAGGCCACGCCTACCGGCGCTTGCGCGTGACCTA
>CAKNYM010013313.1:0-25359 GCA_932195095.1 Andricus curvator | reverse complement strand
TTTTGCACGCACCCTTTCACTTTCTCTTTTAAATCCTCCCATATCTCGTCCACCGTCTCCCCTTCGAAGCGTACCTTCCCTAACTGCTGATTTGATGTATCTGAAATCTTCAACAATCTTTTTGAATTTTCTCGAGAATCTTTATTATATTATTATATTTATTCCAAATTTTTATTTGGCATTACAATTTTTTTTTCTCCTCAAATCGAAAAACTACACGCGCGCGATCGATGATGATAGTTATGTTATAAAATATTCTAAGATTCAATAAGATTATTATCATTTGTTTAATTTTCCATTTTTTTTATAAATTTGAAATTGGAATTAATTTTACTAATACGCCTTGACATGAATTTCAGAATTAAAAAAAAAAATTGTTTACAGAAATTTCTATTAACGATGGGTATCAATAGAGAATTTGAAGTGGAAAGATTTATCTCTCCATTGCGTAGTAATTAATTTATGTCCTGATAAATTGTACATGATAATTCTTGGGGGGCGTCCAAACAATACGTAACGCTTTTTTCTGATAACATTGATACTGCCCCCTCTACTTAATGCTTTTTCTATAGTATTTTTATATAACTTTGACATTAGCACAATGCTCGAGCTAACACTCCACCCGCCTAAAAGCGTTACGTATTTTTTGAACGTCCCCATGATTTAATTTTCCATTTTTAGTTTGGTAGAAACAGCGTTAAGAAATACGAATAAGACAACGACTATAATTATATAAGCTGAATCGTAATTCTTCACAAGTGGATTACTTTGTTTCTAAAAATGAGGAGCCTGATTGATATTCTGTGTTTCATCTTAGCGATTTTCCCTAATCCTATTGGTAAATATAATTATATCTATTGCTTTAAATTCACTTGTCAGTCGTAGTATATTAATGTTCTATAAAGAATTATTCGAATGAAAAGAACATTTTTGAATTTGATTTTTTGGCGTGAATGGATATTCCCTAATTTCATTGGATCGGAAATGAAGTTAAAAAACCTATCATCATAATTCGTATTTACCATAAAGTCTAATTTTAATTTATCCGACTTGAAGTTTGACATCATTTCTTAGCCTCAATTCTATTTACTTGAATTGCAACTTGCTTTAAGATAGCAATATTTTTACAGGTGTATATAGGCCACGACACTTAACCTATTTCACCTTACTATTTACACAAAACCGATCTACAAAAAAAGTTTATTGATGAAATAGTAAACAAGATCACTAAATAGTTAGTTAAAATTTTGAATAATAATTAATAAGTTGATAAAATATTAATAAAATTCAAGAAATTAAATTTAAAATAATTCCAAATTCATCTTTAATGGCCAGAATTTAAAATTATCTGAGAAGTTCTTGGAAATGAAAAAAAAACCACATGAATCCAACTATCAAATGTGGACAACACACTCTTAAAAGTCTTAATTCAAATTTTCTTAATTATTGTTTTAAATCGATATCGGTTTTTCTCAGTGAGCTTTAGTAAGAATGAAGGATACGGTCCTTGTTCTGTCTAAGGCCTTCCAAGTGTTCCCACAGGCCCTCCAAGCCGCATTCCGCAAGAAACTGCTTGATTTGAAGCGAAAAATTGTATTTGGGGCAAAATGATGGGATCGATGCTAATTATTTTAATCTTTGGAAGCAAATCTTAGGCAATATGTCATTCGGCATGGCGAAGAGTTTCTCTAATAAAAGAAGAGCTGCCTTGAAAATTAAATAAGACAACGGAACCTTTCCTATTTCAGTTCTTACAGCGTAACTTGGAGCGCATGTTGGAAGCCCCAAGACTTTTTTATAAAACTTGAATTGGGCCTTCTCCAGTACGGGATAATACGGCAACCCCCATCATTCCGACCTGTAGAGTAATCTGCTAAGTGCCATTTAAGGCTTCGTCTGCTGCTATTGCGAAAAGTCCTGAATTGGCAAAAGGAATTCATAAGTGTTTGAAGCCTTTTACAATAGGCATATAAAAATCTAAGTATTCGTTGTAGGCCAATTGGAGAGTCAGCCAGAATCACTAAATCATCTGCATATGCAAGTAATAAAACTTCACACAGTGAGTTGATGGAAACCCCTCTGACACCGTTCATTATCAGATATTCCTCTATGTCGGACACATACAGAGAAAATAGGAGCGGGCTCAGAATATCTCCTTGCAGGACGCCCTGCGTAATGTCTACCGGGTCAGATGACCCTTAAGGCGTGCGGACAAATGTAGTAGATTTTTCATATAGATTTTTTAGTAGTCTCACAAATTTCGCGCTGAGAATAGCTTATGCCATAATTTCGCATGATTAATAGAAGGGAAGGCATTCTTAAAGTCAACAAAAACAGCAAACAGTTTGCCTCCAGGGCGTCTCAAGTAAATCTGTATGATTGCATTTAAAGTGAAGGTGTTATCAATATATCCTCTCCCCTCTATAAAACCTGCTTGCCATTCGGGGATCGCATTCGTTAACGTAGCCCATTTTTTTTAAACGCTCAGTTAGGATTTGCGTGAATATCTTTACCACAGAGTTCATTAGCTCAATACACCCGTAATTAGATGGAATTGATCTATCACATTTTTCATGTAGCATAAAGGCGACCATCTGCCCTCACGAATATGGAATTTCTTCGGATTCTAGAGTCTGATTAAATAAATTGTCTAAACCAGTTCTACGGCAACATTTTGTTAAATTCACAAGATACTGAGTCGGCGCCTGGGGCTTTACCGTTTTTACATTTGGACAGGCTTTGAGAGAGCTCAGGACTGGAAATTTCTGTATCTAAGATTGGGTGTCTAGCATCAATAAGTAGCCCGTTATAAAGCGAGCGTGCAGGGAAATTTTGCAATAAATTTTTTTTCCATAAATCTGGACTGATCCAATTACTAGTGGATGGGCTGAATCTAAATTTATCAACTGCATCCCAGAAGTTGTTTGCATTTTAAATTGCATCTAAAATTGGAGATTCATATTGTTTTTTTTTGTTAGCATTTGATTGTATCTCCTTTTTAGCATTTTAAAATTTAAGTTATCACCATGAGCAAAGGCAGATCTCCTACATTTCCTAAGACCAGCCCTGAGTTCTTTCTTTAGGTGGTTACATTCGGCATCAAACCAAGGTTTGCCTCCTTTATCTTGTTTTGAATAGTGTTCGTACTTCACTTTTGACTTTTCAGCTGCCTCTTCAATGGTAGAGTGATGAGAAAAGCACTTAAAGAAAAACATAATGCACATGCAGGATTTAAAGTTTGTTGGTAAAAAAGTCACCGAGTCATGATGATTAGTTGTTGAGCACCAAATACATATAATTTATTCAATAAACGAGCCATAGGTTTGCCTTCTAGCAAAGGCTACATTAAGTTTACAATTAAAATAAAGAAAACGAGTAAGAGGTACCAACTCGAACTTCGTAACGTACGACACTGACTCTGACCACCTCAATTCGTCCGGTGAGGAGAGAAGATAACAAGGTAGACAAAGCAAGGTTGAAACCTATCGGAACGCAATAGAGAGAAAATAACACTCACGCAGCATACTCATACAATACAAACACTATTATTGTTAGACAATTTAACCGAACTGGCATAGTACATAAAGTTTTGAAAGCTATTGGAATTTTTCTGTTGCCATTTTAAAGAAGAAGAAACCTTGGCTTCACATGAGACTGTGTCGCTTTCCTCCTTCATCTCGATAGAAAATTCCAAAACAATCGGCATATGATCAGAATTTGTCACTATTTAATATGCATTGAAGTTCAACGCCAGATGTATAAGCGGAAGTTTAGAAAAACACAAACCAATAACTGAGTTACCCAGCGCTCCTAATAATGTAAATTGGGCCGGGTAGTGTTTTTCAGTTTTGCCGTTCAAAACTATATAGCCATAACTTTCTAATATGTCGATTAGATGCCTACTGTTATTGTTTACAACTTTATCTAACGTAGTTCGCTCTGAATAAACGTGGTGGCATGACCCGGGTATACTTAAATTATCCACCTAACCGAGCGCGCCAATTCTACAATTAAATTCCCCTCCCAAGATGACTGGACAGTTACCATCACTCTGCTCAAGCTGTAATAGCACATAGTTTAGCCAATTTATAATTAGTTTATTACAATATAGTGGATCAATATAAGCCTATTTCAAAATTACCTAGCCATCGTGGGAGCAGTATAGGTGGAGACAAAAGCCAGGTCTCACAAATGCATAGAATATCTGAATGTAGAATTTTCTTGAAAATATGATTAACATTTGTGAAACCTGATTATCCGAAGGTTCACCATCCGCTGTAAACAGCCCATCTGCTTTTGATTGAAGCTCATCCAGAGCGTGAAAACGAGTATGCACGAGTAGGCCATTTTCTTTAAGTTGCACGAGTCGCCCCTGGTCTCGCAGTTTGTTTCGAAATGGTATGAGATTTCACCTGGTTTCCCGTAACAAGAAATTATTATTTATTTTTTAATTTCTTCAATTTGCTTTCGGGTGAACCAGGTTTTTCATCATCAGCCCTTCTACGATCCTAGTCACGTCTCTTGGTTTACTAGCGGTTCGCGTGGGACCTCGCCCCCATCCCTGAGCATACCCGTGACTCATAGTGGCTTCCGGTTCAAATTATCGGGGGGCTCTTTGCCCAAGCGCGTTTGTCTGCGGATGGCCCCCCCGTATTTTGTGTCTTGCGCAGGATCAAAACTCTCGTTCTGATAACGCCTTGAAGGTTCTTGCCCTCTAAACCCTGCGGAGTATGGTCGATACTTGGCCTCCGTTGGTTCCGAAAAATCCTGGGGCCCGTATCTATCATATTTTTCCGATCTACTCCTCATTGACACCAACCGCCCCTGTTCGGCCTCTCGCTTCCTTGTTTAGGTCGGATTCCTATGGGGAAAAAAGCTCGTAGCTGGGTAGTTATGGGTAACCCGATCCGTTCGGGGCGCTCACGTTTCCATGGCATGAACACGCGGTGGTCATTAGGAGCAAATTCACGCACTTGCGGCTCCGCATAATTCCCTGGGTACCGATAGCCTTCCGGTTGTGTGTTGCGGCCCCAGTCTTTCGTTTCACAATGCTGTGTTCTAATATTCGGTGGAGTCTCCCGATTCCTGCTATACCGGTCGTCCTACGGGCATGAGTCTTTGATAATCCTGGTAGTAAATATTGGCTGCGACGCAGTCACCAAGGTGGCACATGTTAAGGCACTCACCGTCGGCGAATAGTATGGCATTTGACCGATTGGTCTACTCACTCAGGGTGTCGTTATTCTATGGCTTAGTGGCAATGCCGTCTGGCACTCCTGGTCTCTCCACGGCAATCCCTGAGCCCATCCGGGGCTCTGTGTCTTCATGGTTGCTATTTGGTATTGCTGGGGCACCGCGCTTCCCCTTGGAACCGAATGGGCAAAATGTGGGGATGGCTCTGACCGTTCCTCTGCCGCACTGACCCTAGTCGTAGTTCCACGATGCCTAGTATTTACGTTTACTAAAGGAGAGTCCCCCACGATCGCGCTTTTTGCATTCCAGCCAACCGGTGTTTCTGCCCAAGTATGCTGTCTTACCGCTTCCCCTCCTCCGCTCCACTTGTCTTTATTTGGAGCTCGTGTGTAGGCCGATGAGTCAGCACTACTCGAGGCCTGGTCTCCCCCCACCCCTGGCCAACGACGGTGCCCATCGGGGGTCGTTTGATACATGGTGAATGGTTGGTGAAATTCGATGCGTTGGCGTGTACTGCCTGATTACCCCCTTCAAGCGCGAAATATCACCCTATACGTGCGCGTAATACCTCGTCCACCCCGCTTGAGTTTACCCTCCACTTCATGCACGATCGCTCACAACCCATCTGCTGATAGGTGCTTTTGCCTAGTCCAGTAATTGAGCCATTATTTTAGCCAGACTGATCCGATATTGCCTAGTGCGCTCTTCCGGTATCGAATTCGACGTTTCTCGGCGGAGGACCTGTTCCTCGCCAAACTCTGGGTATTCGGGGCTCGCGGGATCCTCCACGTTGTCTTCCCGCAATGACACTTCTAGATTCTTGTCGCTTGAGTCCATGGCCCCAGGTCAAGTCGAAGTCGACCGCGAAAAAGAAAGAGAAAAAAATAGAAATCTCAAAAATCCTGGGTGACCATGCACGTTCTGAAATATTATTCAAAGTCCCCTGTAAAATCTCAATTCGGCCAATCTAGTGAGATTACAAAAAAACGAATTCGTCGAGTTCCATGAAATTTGTTAAATTTCGGAAAGTTCTCCTAACCTGTCCAAGAACTCTGGGATCACCAAAAAATTCGCGAAATCAAAAAAAAAACCTCTGAAAATCTCCCAAATTCCTTCTAGAATTCATCCGGAGCTCCGAAAAATTTCAAAAGTATTTTTAATTGCTTTACATTTCCGAACATTTTCCTCAAATTTCCGGTAAATTTCCTCTACCTTTCGAAAATCCTCTGAAGTATTCGCAAATTCTTCCAATTTCCTGATTTACCGGTACGTTACCTGCACCGTTCGGAAATCTTTCAAAGTACTCGTAAATTCTTCAAACCGAAGATTCCCAAAATTCCCTAAGCTTCGGTAAGTTTCTTAAAATTTCCAAAAAATTCATGGCTTTGGAAATTTTTAACCAATATTTTTATTCTAAATGGTTTAACAAATACCAAGAAGCAAGGGCCAAGCAACTAAAAATCCCAATAATTCATTTGCAAAAATCAGAAAAAGCTGGTCCAAGGTCTCGATCCGCTATCTCTGTACAATTGGTACACGACGTAAAAGTTCACCTGTAAACATCATGATTGCTATCGTAGCAAGTCGAGATCCTTTAGGTGGGTGAGAATTACTCTGCTTAAACCGTCCTCCTTTCTACAGAAGATTTTCCATAAATATATTATTTTCTTGTTCTTCCTCACCTCGAGCGCTACTTTGTATATCTGCCCAAAATACTGAGTGTGTGTCTGCTGCTCCTTAAACTTTGCGACCATGATAGGCGGTCGTTGGGTGACTTGTGGATTTGATCCAGTTCGATTGAGTCTGTAAATATTTAGGAAACTATCATTGGCAAGGGGGACACCAAGAGGATTAGCGATTTGGCCCATTATTTTCGGGAGATTTTCCGAAGCTTTCTGAGGTAAACCATGTATCTCAAGTATGTTGGCAAGGGAGAGAGTTCGAGAGAGTGACATTTACGCTCGAGATAAGAAAGCTCAGAGGCCTAAGTCAGTTCGCTGTTCGTGAGATGATTAATGTCCTCTCGTAGAACCTGTATCGTACACGCTCGATGCTACAGTCGTTTCAGGAGTACTTGTCTGGCATGGATTGGTTATAAAGTACTCCTTGATTTGGTTAACTGAGACCTCAAGTGAAGCATTGAAGGTTTCCTGTTTGACTTTAAATGTCGCAAAAAGAGAGGTCAATAGCCTGACTCCAGCAACAAGACCCTGCGAAACTGCCTTCGTAATTGCCTCGGAGAACCCAGGCCCCAGGTCAGTAGCAGACATTCTTGAAGTATTTACGTCATTCATACCGGTCGCCTAAGAGACAGATTTTTGCTCAGCCCGCCGATTCTCATTCGACAAGAGTGATGTATATTTCCCATAGTGCCATTTTGATTGCCCTCTTTCGGAGCTTCAACATCCTTGGACGGCATATGAGTCTAAACCTGATGAACTAAGCACTACACAAATCAGGAAAAACTAGTCTTTTCTGACAGAACTGGTCACAGTCAAACACAAAATTCAATCCTACACAAGTAAATGAAAATAACTATCACCTCATTTGATGTAAATCTTACCGATAAGCGACGAATTTTAACAAAAAGTTGCGGAGCGTGTGAATGCCACGTTGTCAACCGACACCAGGTCCGTAAAAAAAATTTAGGTAGAAAATTGTATTTTCTATAATCATTACCTAAGAATAAAACATTGTAAAAAAATAAAATAAAATATTTCAAAAGGAATAGCGGACAGGGTAATTCAAAGTTTTGAAAAAATATAAAATGGCGTTTAATTAAAAATTTCAAAAATAGCTCTTTTTTGCGGTTTTCAATGAATTTGTATGAATTATCAAAGTTTTAGAATCTCGCGAAAGATGGTCTTCCTACAGAACAGTTCAAATATAACTTCATAAGTTTGAAAATCACTTTCATATTTCAGACTTTACACCCTTTGACATGTTTTGTACCCAAGTATAACATCTATGATAACGATGATCAACAAAGTTACAATTATTTTAAACTGTACAGTTTTTATTATAAAATCCCCCCTTTTTTCCTTCTTTTAAGAATTCTTATTTTTCAACTGTTTTCAAGATACTGTCTCTTTTTTCTCGTTTTTTTTCTAATAAATGCGAACTGCTTTAATAGAACTCAAGAAGAAAATATAACTATATTTGGTTGAGAAGTCTACTATTATTTTTTAGGTTCCGAGTTCCTCTTGTTTAGTTATAGATTCTAATATTTAGCACGAATTCAACTATAATTCAATTTTTTTAATTCTTTTGAGTTGTGTTTTTTAACGAATACTAATATTTCTATAGTGTAGTAATTAAAGTTTGTCCCTCATAGTTGTACCAAATGTCATAAATCTCGATAAGTTAGAAGGACAAATGAGATAGTGACTACACTTGTATAAACTAAAACATTTGCAACAATTTTCATTAGTCACACTCTTGTCTGAATTCTTCAAAAGTCTATTCTTTTATTTTTTTAAATGTGGACCCTAATGGTTATTATGTGCTTCATCTTAGCAATTTGTCCCAATCCCATTGGTAAATATAATATCTATAATTTGAATTGTTCAAATGACCATAACTATTTTTTTCCAATGTTAAACTGTACATACAGAAAATTCACCATCATTTTTCGGCTATAGGATTTCTTTTATAATTTTTTCAAAACTTGAAAAAAATGTCTGATATTATATTTTGCCAATTATGACTGGTCAAATAATTTTTTAGAAAGCAATGAAAAATCTGCCTTGGCCCCGATTTGAGCTGGCAAAGCCGATATTCACGAGTGAAGCGCTCAAACAATTATGCAACCGAGGGACATTTTTTCTTGTTTCTCCAAAAATTATTTGACCATTAATCACAAATAGCATTTCTATTCAGTAAGCAATTTAAATATTCTTTGCATAAAATAATCTATTTTATTAAAGGAATTCATTGTTTGTAACAGTAAGTGAAATACTGACAGCATGAAAATTTGATGTTCTGGTAGGTGAAACATTAGTCCGTCAATTAATTGTGAAATTTAAACTTAACTGAAATCTGAAATATACTAAATTTATACAAAAAACTGATGCTTTATTATCGGGTCAAGGCCAACTAAGACAATAGCTGAAAATGTTGTTTGCATCTACTAAAATTCCAACGAATAATAGATCATACCACATCTATCACTATTTCTAATGAAACAAACTTTTACTTATTGCTGCAAATGTTCTAAGGTAACTTTTTCAACTTATAAAATACCAAAGAATCTAACCATAAGATTGTTACATTCTAAGATATTTCTATTTAAAAAAAAATGTTTGATCTTGCCACCGCTTCCGGGGTAAGACCGTCGCAGTGCTGCTTGTAAGAAATAGTTAAATTATAAAACCATTGTTTTATTAAGATAAGGAATACGTATTGCAATATTACAAAATAATGAAAAAATGGATCAATCCCACGTCTTATTAACTTTTTATAAGCCAGTGAATGCCAGGTCTGCCACAGTCTGACCTACCAAGGGTAAACAAAATGTAATCCTCTCATTCTTTTTGCAGAGTCAAGTTTACAGCCCGGATTTGCACCTGATGGCGACCGTGTTCTTACTGTACCTCGTGGTGGATCTTCTCATTCTTCCTCTGAAAGAAATCATCGACCTGTGATTGACCTGAATCGTTCTCCTCCCGTGTCTCCTACCAAGTATCCTCCTCGTGTCAGGTCCAGGTCTCCTGCCAGGCGTCCTCCACCTTCCAGGTCCATATCTCTACCTATAATGCTTCCTTGTCCTGACGGACGTAGATGTGGGCTTGAACAACTGGAATTTATTCGAATCATTTCCAATAAGAATCCAAACCTGATATTCGAACTTCGGAGATACACTTTTCCTACCGATAAACGAATTTTAATACTAACTGAAAGGTGTAAGTATGGGCCTGTGTCAGATCAAGAACAAATTGTATTATCAACAAGCGATGGTAACGTCTTTGCAATATTGGAGTCTGTAGATATTCTTGTTGGAATATATCAACGTTTTGGTCCCGATGTGAGACGCGTGAAAATAAACATGGAAAGCCGCAGTGTTACCCGATTCATCCCAGAAGAAATCAATGGAACACCAGTGGGTATCCGACGACCAATCATAAACAATTATAGAGTAGTTAATGTAAAGTACACTCCTCTACACTATCAATTGAAACAAATGTAAAAATTAAATTTTTTTGTTCAGGATTAAACTATTTGGTTGAAAATTCATCTTTTTTGGATCTGTCCAACTGTTTTAGTTCCAAATTTGAATAAGTTTGGTTGAAATATCAATTACAAATTACTTACACATAAACCATAAACCTAAAAAATAAATAATTATTCGATGATAATAGTTAAGTTATAAAATAATTTGAGATTCAATGAGATTATTATAATCTGTTTGATTTTCCATTGATTTATAAATATAAATTCGAATTTCACATTCATGGATACGTCTTGAAATAAATTTCATAATTTTTCTTCAAAATCTTGTTTACTGAAAATACTTTGTAGGTACATTACAGTTGCTTCATAAAATGATTAAGCTATTAGACATAGTTTGTAAGCTTGCATGAAGAAATAAGTAAATTTTCCTTTATTGGCTTAGAGTCGTTGACGCGTCTAAAGTTAATGTGCTACCATTGGAGTCATTAAATTTAGTTAATGGATTCCTTTTTTCTTCGCATAAGTTTCTATTAATGTTGGGAATCAACAGAAAATTTCAAGTAGAAAGACAGGTGAGAAAAGCTCAATCATTGTATATGAAAAACAAATCATAAAAAGTTATCATCTCTTTCAACAATATGTATCTTTCCATTGCGTAATAATTATTTTTTGTCCTTCTCAATTGTATATAATAATGTGATAAATCTTTGGGGCGTACAGAAAATACGTGCGGCTTTTTTCTGATAACTTTTAACCCCCCCCCCTCCCCCTACCTTATGCTCTTTCTATAGTATGTGTATATAATTTTGACATTAGCACAAATTAAATTTTGAATAATTCAATTCCTCTCTGATGGCCAGAATTCAAAATTAACTAAGAAGTACTTGGAAATGAAAAAAAAACACATGAATCAAACTATAAAATGTGGACAACACACTCTGAAAAGTCTCAATTCCAAGTTTTTTCTAATTATTGTTTTAAATATAACTCAAAAAACATTTACAAAAGTCGAAGATTTATTTTTAATTCGTTGGAAAGGGGTTTGAATGAACACTGAAACACTGACTGTGTTGTAAAAATTTTATCGTTGGAATCTTGTTTCTTTGTATGTTAAGTTTCAATGATCTCGTAGTTGAAATAAGATCATTTTTCTCTAAGTGAAAGGAGCTCACTATAAATTCTTTAAACTTTTTTAAAATGTTGATGTTGCCGAAAAGTTGTTGAACTTTTGAAATTTATTCTATGTTTGCAAAAATTTCTACTCGAACAGAACGTACAACATCGTCTTTTCCCTTGTAGCATTAATTATACGACCTAATAACCATCTAGAGGGCGGTAACGAATCATGCCTCACACGAACGATATCACCGATCACAAGATTCAGCTCTTTGTTTAACCTTTTGTAGCGTTTTCGTAAAGACTGTAAATAATCAACAGCCCATCTTCTCCAGTAAATGTCTGCAATTTCTTGTACTAACTGCCATAGACTTAAACGGTTTTCCGAAGTGAATTCCAATGAGGGTTCTGGAACGCTGATCAAACGGGCTCCAATCAGAAAATGTCCAGATGTTGAATAGGAGAAGTCTTCAGGATCATTCTAAAGAGGGACAACAGGACGCGAATTGAGGCAAGCTTCAATGCGACTGAGAAGGGTATAAAACACTTAGTAGGTAATAGTATGAACACATTATGCAATTCCTTTTCCTTCCAGTCTAAGATTTAAAAGGCAATTTTTTAATTCCCGGTCAGCACCGTGGGATGTCGCACCATTTTCACTGCACAAGTGTATAGATCTTCCTCGCCTTGGAGAAAATTGATGAAAGGCGGCAAAAAAACTCTCTCAAGGCAACCTTTGATCGATCGATTAACCAAAGATCTAAGGTGAGCATGTGTGGCGATAAGCTCACTTATGTGGTGACGAGGCACAATGATAGGATGCTTCTCGTCAAAACTGATAGGAGCCTGTCATAGTCTTCCACCAAGCCTTAAGAGATCATTGGAATCTAAAAATAGATTTGAATTTCTTAATATCGAGTTTTTTACAAACATCCTATCTTCTGGGCTTAAGGCTTTTATCTCAAGAGAAAAGGAATTTGCTTGGACAAATTTAATCCAGCTTGTCCGATTTCAATCGCATTGAGAGCAATATTTGAAAATTGAGGTTTAGGCTTACTGAATTCTGAGTGCTTAAAGACAAAGGCATCAATAAACCTCTTACAATAGGCTCTTACGCGAAGCAATTTTAGCCAAGAGGAGATTTAAACATCAAGTCGAATGAACTTTTGATCACACTCAAATCGTGATGACTCTTTAGTGCCACATCATTATGTCTGTGCGTATAATCTCTCTGAGCCATTACGCGACAACCATCAATAATGTGCTCGTTGGATTCGTTGGATTCTCCACTTATTCGGCACCTGTCATCCACATTTGAATGGAACATCATTTTTATCTAACGTTTCCATTGCATTTCTAATTCCTCTATGGTTTCTGCTGTGATAAGGCTTCCTCTGAGAACAAACTCAAAGGCATATAATCGAGATCCGCTTTACAGATGGTGTTCTAAAACGCAACATCTCGCTTGCTGTTAAAATCGTGCTGTAAATGTATATCTTGTGACTCACACAGTTTCTTGACATCTGCAAAGTCCCTATCCCCTCTATGTGTTACCCCCCCCCCCGTGTTAGAGCAACACTTTTAATCGCCGAATTACTGTGGTATATTTGGTGCTTTGTCATTTCTATGCGGATGGTTCTGTTTAACCTTTCAAGGACGGTGTCCCAATATTTACTGAGCCCAAACGAGTACGTGAGGACAGGGATAGCATAGGCGTTGATTTGCCTAATCCTGTTTGCCAAGTTGAAAGAACTTTTCAGAACCAGTCTGAGTCTTGTATTTTAGGCAGACATTAGGCTTTTTTAACTAACGTGTGCTGAATACCCTTAGATTTAGGAATACCCAGATAATTTGCTTGTGGACTGGAGCCAACCACGTAGCCTGAAAGACTTGCATGTAAGTAAAGGCATACCTCCCTCGTGAAAAGAAAGACCAACTTAAGATCACAGTATTGGCAGGTATAGTCCTGTCCCGGCAGTTT
The DNA here is from genome assembly GCA_932195095.1 of Andricus curvator. NCBI lineage: Eukaryota > Metazoa > Arthropoda > Insecta > Hymenoptera > Cynipidae > Andricus > Andricus curvator. The sequence continues at coordinate 11,900 of CAKNYM010013313.1, read as the reverse complement.
GAACCCCCAATATCCCATCATTATTCGGCTCATCACGAGTGAGGACCATATCCATGGAGGGAGGAATAGAGTTCCATAAATATAACGGAAACTGGTTGAAGCCTCTAGATCTCATAAATGCTCATAAATCAGCCCAGGTTCTTTAGGACTTTTAGGTATAGCTAATCTGTTGATACAGGCAGCTATCCTTATTTCAGAGAGAGAGAGAGTGGTGTCTATTTCAATGCCCTCAAAATGAGGTAGGTATAGGCTGAAGGGAAAAGACCAGAAAAAGACCAAACGTGGTTTGAAACTGGTCTTAAAGTGATCTTAAGTTGGTCTTTTTTTTCACGAGGGCTCACATCCCCTTTTCTGATATCTTTCCTTACGAAGTAACAAATAATTCTCGATTGCAACGGCACTGGAGGGGGTATCAGGTTTCAACCACGTCTCTGAAACTGCAATGATATGATAATCAGGAGAGCTGGAAAAATGTTTGAACTCAAGAAAATGGGACAGGAGAGACTAAGCAAAGACGTGGAAAATTTTTAGCTCATCCGAACCAAACTCTCCAGAGGACACTATAGCAAATAAGAGTACAGTGACGTTCATCACGGGTGCCCCTCTGATGAGATGGCATCTCGCGTAAGTTGAAACAATAAACAAGATAGGCCCGACAACATGCACCTTCACGAGATACAAAGCTCTCTAAATCATAGATATAATCGTTCAAAGTAATAAAATATATCGTACTAAAATATAATATAACCACAATAAGGAGGAGAAAGGAAAATGTGATAATAAGAGAAGTTATGCATATGCAAAGTACTACCACAAGGCCTACAACAAAAAAAAACGATTCAAAGAAAAAGGATATACGGTGACTGCCGTTGACACGCCGAGGAAGTTCAGCTGTAAACACCATGATTACTATCGTAGGAAGTCGAGATCCTGTAGGTGGGTGAGAATAAGTCTCGTCGAGCCGTCCTCCTTTCTACAGAAGCTTTTCCCGCCACTGACCCATAAATACTTGATTTTCTTGTTCCTCCTAAGCTCGAGCGCCCCTTTGTATATCTGCCCAAAATACTGAGTGAGAGCTTCCCTAACGTAGAGGATCCAGTTTCCCTACTCAGGCCAACCAATTGATTACATAGATCAAATATGGTCATATGTGTAGAGTGTAGTGTATGACTGTTGATACTTTACATTACCAGATATAAGATGCAACGATGAACAATTTCTTGTTGCCCGAATGGTTAAATTAAAACAACTCTCCTTTAAGAAGCATAACTTGAACTTAGATTTAGTTTATTTACTTTTTTATCATTCAGATAATATTCCCGGAAAAAATGAAACGAGAAAACCGAGATATTGGATATTATCCTACTACAGGACTTTCGTTCCCATCAGGGAAGTACTTATTTTCCTGTGTGCTTTTGACTTTTAATCTTTTTCTTTTAAGTCCAAAAAACGGGAATTAGGAAAACAAAAGTTCAAAACAACCTAACTCGCCACCGAATTTAAACTGACTTCCGTATGTCTATTGTCAAGCAATAGCGGGACACGCTTTTCGATGTTATAAGTTCGTTAACGTCGGACCGCAACCGAAAAGGATAAGTGTAAAAACTGAACGCGAATTCACTTCCAACGGATTCGTAGTTGTTTCCGTGAGACGGTAGACCTTAGAATGATTTTGTGATCGATTTGAGTTACTATTGTAAACTCTAATTCGATAGGTGGGAGAGGCACTGTTTTCGGCCGTCGAACACCCGTCGGCGAGCCCGATCAGTGCTCTCCCGCGGAACTTGTTCCAATAAGTGGATGATCTGGCATTTTGAGTCCACTCATTTCCACTACTGATACTTTTTATTTAAAGACTAATAGGAGTTGAGAAATTGGAAGATTCATTGCTCTTTTGAATTCCAGTGGTTATAATTTATATATTATATTAATTTGGAAGCTTCTAATGTGTCCCCTAAGGGTTTACATTCTTCTTGTATCTCTTCCCTATTCCTTCACACACCCCCACACACTTACTTGGTGGTGGGAGGGCAACCTACAGTTTACGGTGGGTTCCGAACCACCAAGAGTAACAGCTTTAAGTACTTAGAGAACCTTTTTCTCTAGAGGTAACGGTCCCATGACTCTCCGGAGATGAACAACTCACTTGCTAGGCTAGTGTTCACCGCATGGGCCGCCGAGGCTCTTCCACAGTGCGAGGCGGGAATCGAACCCCCAAGCCGACGGAGTGGGTCCAAAGCCTACGCCTTAACCCCCACGACCATCGTCCCACTTTGGTTATAATTTCCTATAGTATTTATAAGAGTATTATTATCTTCCAAATGTTATTAATGTTATTAATTTAAACAAATTTATAGAATTTATTTAGATTATATAAGAATAATAATCTCTAAATTGTAAATTGAGTAAATATATATAATTATTTGAAGTACTTGAAGTGTTTGAAACTTCTGGCGATCCTGACCCATGACAATGAATTCAAAAAAATTCAAACGAGGTCAGAGAATTTGCACAAATTCAATGAATTTACGAAGACTCATAAAGAATTCAAAAAAGTCAAGAAGGGGGTTTCAATAATTCAATTAGAGTTAACAAATTGAAAGAACATAAAGAGACTTGAAAAGAATTCAACAGATGTAAAATTATTTAAAAGAATTCCGAAGAATTCAAAAGAAATAGTTGAACATGAAGAATTAAAGGTGGCGAAAAATAAAATTGGATTTTGAGTGGAAAGATAAATGGATGGAATTTTGACTTATAATTTTATGAGACCCATTATATTCTTCAGACTCTTGTCTTCAATTTTTTTAATTCTTTTGAATTCTTCGTTAAGTCTTTGAATTTGTATAAATTTTCTAAATTCGTTCAGGTTGTATATGGAAAGCGAAATATAAAATGTTTTTCAACGAATACTGATATTTCTATAGCGTAGTAATTAATCTTTGTCCCTTATAATTGTACAAAATGTCATAAATCTCGATAAGCTAGAAGAAAGAATGAGATAGTGACTATACTTATATAAACTAAAACATTTTTAACAGTGTTGATTAGTTACACTCTTGTCTGAATTCTTCGAAAGTGTATTCTTTTACTTCAAAAAATGCGGAACCCAATTGTTATTTTGTGCTTCATCTTAGCGATTTGCCCTAATCTTATTGGTAAATATAATATCTATAATTTAAATTCCAGTTTTAATCGCACTACATTTATTTTTTAATCGAAATTGTTCAAATTACCCTAAATCTTTTTTTTTTAATGATAAACTGTACGTATAATAAAATTCACCATCATTTTTCGGCCGTAGGATTTCGTCTTTAATTTTTTCAAAACTTAAATTTTCAAATCTATACACACAACAGAAGGGAGAATCCGATCGAACCGAAATTTTAAAGGATTACTACTTTTGGGCAAATGCTTTTTCGAATCGCTCTTATCGCCTTGCCTTCTTGCTTCGCCTCGCCTAGCACGCATGTCCCTACTTTCTCGCTTTGCCTCACATTACCAAACTCTGCCTCCGCGGCTAATACCTAATACTTATATACTATTTACAATATTTACATTTACTTATATTTACTTCCTCCTCTATTTACAATCTTTCCTTCTCCATTCGTCTTCCTCCTTCCTTCTCTTCTTCTCCATCTTACCCAAGACTCCCTTCACCCATGCTACTGTCCTATTGTCCCCTCTTTCATGCATCAATACCTCCATGCTTATCCCACTCCTTTCCACCTCTACGCACTCCTCCAAACAGTGCTCCACTCTTGTCTCCCCCTTCCCACATAGTTCACACATCCTCTTTTCCTTAGCGAGCCAGAACCTATTACAACCCTCCATACACCCACATCTCATCCTCGCAATAAGCTCCTGACTTCCTTTCTCTCCTTTCTCACACAAATATTGCGCTCTCGCCCTTGGCATAATCCACACATAGTTGATACTTCTATTTATAAAAGACGTGTTTGATCTTGCCACCGCTGGCGGGGCAAGAGCGTAGCAATGCTGCTTGCTAGAAATAATTAAATTATCGAATCATTGTTTTATTAAGATAAGGAATACGTACTACAATATTACAGAATAATAAAAAAAATTATCAACTCCACGTCTTAATAACTTTTTATAAGGCAGTGAATGATAGGTCCGCCACAGTCTAGCCTACCAAGGGTAAACAAACTGTAATCCTCTCATTCTTTTTGCAGAGTTGAGTTCACAGCCCGAATTTTCACATGATGGCGACCGTGTTCTTAGTGTACCTCGTGGTGGACCTTCTCATTCTTCCTCTGGAAGAAATCAGCGACCTGAGATTGACCTGAATCGTTCTCCTCCCGAGTCTCCTCCTCGTGCCAGGTCCAGGTCTCCTGCCAAGCATCCTCCACTTTCCAGGTCCATATTTTCACATATAAGGCTTCCTTCTCCTGACGGACAGGGATGTGGACTTGAACAACTAGAATTTATTCGGATCATTTCCACTAAGAATCTGGGCCTGATATTCCAACTTCGGAGATACACTTTTCCTTCCGATAAACGAATTTTAATACTAAATGATAGGTGTAAGTATGGGCCTGTGCCAGATCAAGAACAAATAGTATTATCGACATCCAGTGGTGACGTCTTTGCAATATTGGAGTCTGTAAATGTACTTATTGGAATTTATCAACGTTTTGGTCGCGATGCGAAACGCGTGAAAATAAACATGGAAAGCCGCAATGTTACCCGATTGATCCCAGAAGAAATCAATGGAACTCCATTGGGTGTCCGACGACGAATCATGTCCAATTATAAAGTAGTTAATGTGAACAACACTCCACTACTTCAATAATTAGAAAAATGTAAACCTAAAATACAATGCTTTTTATCTAATGTCGGTTGAAAATGTTTCATTTAACTGTTTTATGGAACATAATTACATTAAAAATTTAGCCTATTAGGGTTCTCGAGGCTTTAATCTTTCATCAATGCCCAAGCAAGCCTTTTTAATTTTTTGTACTGAATGTATTTTGTTAAGGATTCAACTATTTTGTTCAATATTCGTCTTTTCTGGATAAACTCAACTGTTATTTAAAATTCAAATCTTTTTTAGTTGAAATATCATCTATTACATTGTTCTTTCGGAATTTATCTTTTTTATTGAAAATTTAACTACGTGTTTAAAAGTTGAACCAAATTGTTAAAAAATTCATCTTTTTGGTATGTTTCCACCTGGTTTTGTTTGGCATTGAAAATTTTTTTCCTCCTCAAATCATAAAACTACACGCGCGCTATCGATGATACTAGTTATGTTATAAAATAATCTGAGCATCAATAAGATTATTATCATTTTTTTAATTTTCTATTTTCTTATAAATATAAATTCGCATTTATTTCATTAGTACGTCTTGACATAAATTTCATAATTTTTTCTAAAAATATTGTTCACTGAAAATTCATTATAGGTTCATTTAAAGATTTACTGTATCGATGTAAATCAATACCTACATTACAGTTGCTTCATAAAATGATTAACCTATTAATCATAGTTTGTAAGGTTGCACGTGAAAATGAGTAAACTTCCCTTTATTAATCAAAATTGTCGACTTGTCTAAATTTCATTTGACTACCATTGGAATCATTAAAGTCGGTTAATGGGTTCCTTTTTTCTTCGCACAAGTTTCTATCAACGTTGTAAATCAACAGAGAATTTGAAGTAGAGAGACAAATGGGAAAAAGGCTTAATGATTTTATATGAAAAACAAATGATAAAAAGTTATAATCTTTTTCAACAAATATTTATCTCTCCATTGCGTGTTAATTAATTTCTGTGCCGCTAAATTGTACATAATAATGTGATAAATCTTGGGGGCGTTCAAAAAATACGTAACGCTTTTTTCTGATAACTTTCATACCCCCCACCCCTCCTACGTAATTCTTTTTCTATAGTATTTGGATATAACTTTGACATTAGCAGAACGCTCGAGGTAACCCCCAACCACTAAAAGTGTTACGAATTTTTTGAACGTCCCCATTATGTAATTTTCCGCTTTTATTTTGGGAGAAACAGCGTTAAGAAATACGAATAATTAATTAGGACGAATATAAGATAACGACTATAACTATATAAGCTGAACCATTTTCAGGAATATTTATCAGTTAGACTCTTATCGTAATTCTTCACAAGTGGATTACATTGTTTCTAAAAGTGAGAACCCTCATTGGTATTCTTTGTTTCAACTTTGCGATATTCCCTAATCCTATTGGTGAATATAATTATATCTATTTCTTTAAATTCACTTCTCAGTCGTAGTATATTTATGTTCCATAAAGAATTAAAGGATATACCCTAAATTTCATTGGACCGGAACTGAAGTCATAAAACCTATCCTCATAATTCGTATTCACCATTAAGCCTAATTTTTATTTATCTAACTTGAAGTTTGACCTAATTATTTAGCCCCAATTCTATTTATTCGAATTGCATCTTGGTATAATATTTTATTTTCCCAATATAATGGCCAGAATTCAAAATTAACTAAGAAGTTCTTGGAAATGAAAAAACAGATGAATCCAACTATCAAATGTCGACAACACACTCTTGAAAGTGTCAAATCAATTTTTTTTAAATTATTGTTTTAAATCAAAGTCAAAAAACATTGACAAAAGTCTAAGATTTTTTTTTTATTTCGTTGGAAAGGGGTTTGAATTGACACTCAAACACTGACTGTAATAGGTACAAAATGAGAAGAATGGTGTGGTTTGGATTTCTTCTTTGACCGCTCTTGTTCTTACACAGCGGATGCGAACGCTTTATCATGTGATGCAGCTTTCTTCAATTGATACTCATTATCGATGTTTTTCCACATCAAATCAACCTGTCGTTTAATCTCCATTATTTGGACTTCTAAAATAAGAAGATTAACTCAGATATCCTTCAACTTTCATAATAGAGAAGCACCAATTACTCTTTCATTGTAGTATCCCACTTGATGCTCTCCCACGGTATTTCTGTTGAGCTGGTTGGCTGAAAATTGCTAACGCTAGCCAAATCAACATCAGCAGGCACAGTTGATGTTACACGGCTTACTGTTTGTCGCAGATGTTTTTGCTGGCCACCTATTTGATTAGTGAGATTTGCCTGACCATCTCGCAGCTCACCATCACCACCGTGCCGCTTGCTATGGCCTCTGACGGTGGCTGCAAGGGCACCCCGATGATCCTCGGGAAGCGACAGGCGTTTCGAAATTTTAAAAATACTCTCTATGTCTTTAATGGGTTTTGGGGTTCCTCTTAGTCCCTTTCCTCTTCGTTCTCTGTCTGTTTGGCATGGGAAATACTATCAGTAGTAATGCTGCAGGCGACATAGCCGTCGAAGTCACGAGAGAAACCCTGAAGCCCTACCGCGACGCCAACGCGAGAACACTTTCGGTATTATTATTATTGGCCTACCTTCCACCCAGAGGTACTCATGACTCGGTACCTTGCTACTAAACACGGTCGAGAAACGCTGCAAGTGCTTTGTACATATAGTCAGAATGGTCCTGTCCCAGTAATGGAGATGGTGTTCATTCTCTAGTACTTAACTGGGCTACATTTGTAGTAAGGCTTAAATTTCTCTATTATGCCAGTGTTCAGGGCAATTTGTTAGAGACTGATCCCGACAACATCGCTATGTCTGCGTGTGTATTCTTGCGAGGAAAGCATCCTAGAGCCATCAGTGATGTATTAGATGTTCTCATTGAGCTCTCCAGAAAGACGGTATTTGTCAATCACTGCCATCATACTGAGGATCTGTTTTTGATCATTTCTCGTCTTGATAACCCTGTCCTGAATGGCAATGACAAATCCTTCCTTCTCCGGACAGAGTTCTGTTCATCTTAACGATAGGTTTCAAGCCTCGCTATCCACGCAAGGAAGATCTAATGTTTGGGGGTGCTGTTTGTGCAGCTGCAAGATTTAAGGGGGTATACAGGGCAACTCTACAGCTGTAGTTGTAAAGCGAGATGTTAGTCCTGGTTTATCAATATTCACGCAACTGCGCAACCTGAGAGTCACACAATCGTCGAACATCCATATCCCCTCTGTCCCAAAGTTTATGTGGTAGAACTATTCTTTCTACAGCTGTCCTCTCATGGTGCATTGGGTGCTTATACATTTTCACGCTGCTGATTCTGCTGAACCTCTTGAGGTCAGTCATGGACCAGTAGACCAAACCAAAGGAGTATGTCAGGAGAGGAATTGCATAGGTGTTGATTGCCTTTGCGATGTTCATCGCACTGAGGCCAGATGCTAGAATGAGATTAGGGTGACCCGAAAAAAGCAGTCCCAAGCACCTTTCTAAACGAAAAGTGGAGCGGAACCCTTGCCTGCAATGTGCCAAGGTACCTGTATGATTCTTCATCAGTCATCGCTCCAATCAGATCGCGGTCATCCAGCATCTGTGGAGTATTCACCTCTCCACGAGAAAAATGCAGCTTTATGAATTAGTCCAAGCCCAGAGACATCCTGATGTCATTGTAGTACTGCAGCAAGATGTTAAGTAGGCTCTTTAGTTTCCACTCCGAGCTTGCATAAACCTTGATGTCGTCCATGTACAGGAGGTTTGTGCACCAGGTGTACACAGCGTGATCCAGAAATTGTATGACATGAGGACAGATCTCATATGTCTTGAGGACCTAAAGTTGATATTCTTCGGATATTGGGGAAAACCCCAGTTCGTAGTCAACGTAGGCCATGCGCAAATTGCGTTGGTCGTATTTTGCATGCAACACAACCACACTGTCAATTGTGACTTGGTCCTTGCAGCCACGGGAGCCTCGACACGAACTATTTTGTTCTTCAGGGAGGACGTTATTCTCCTTATAATATTCATAGACAAAGTCAGAAATGATAACCGTGAGATACTTATAGAGGGTCAAGAGGCAAGTGATAGATCGGTAATCACTAGGACTACCAGCATCTCTTTTTTTAGGAAACACATACGTTACGCCCTCCGTCATAAACGAGTGCAAGTTATCTCGGTTCCCCAAGACGTTTTGAAGGGCTCCAGCAAGGAATGGGTGCAGGGCCTTCTGTTATTTGTACCAAAAACTGCTCCTCTTAGTCTCTTTCCTCTCTGTTCTCTGCCTGTCTGGCGTGGGAAACCCTGTAAGTAGCAATGCTACCGCCAACGTAGCCACCAAAGTCATGAGAGGAAAGCTCAAGCCCTCCCGCGACGTCAACGCGAGAACACCTTTGGTAGGTTTTATTATAAAAAAATGAGGATTCTTATTTTTACCTCAGGCTTGAGATGGTTACAGCCCAGTATATAGAAGGCATTTTTTGTTAAAGTTAGATTTTTGAATAGTCTGCACGGGGCTGTCCTGATATATATCATCAGTCACGGACTCATTTTTGTAATGCAATCAAGTGATCTGATAAGAGAAGTGTGCCTCATTTGACATATTGGACAAAGCCTGGTTTTTTACCCCGCCATATACGGGCTGGTTTCAGCCAAGTTGATGATGAGCGGACTTATAGTTTTAGGAGAGATCAAAACACTAGAACCACAGTGAAAATACAGAGAAAATTTTTCAGAGTACCGGCTCAGAGATCGAACCTCGAACTTCTAACGTGAAGAGCGAGCGCCTAACCGCCTGAGCCACCAAAGCTCTCAGACATTAAATGAAAAATATTTCCATTATACAATAAAATTGTAAACTCCTCAGTGTTTAAGGCTTAATTTATATAATGTTGAAATGTTGAAAATATGTCATCTCTTAGGCTTTTAATTTTAATTTATTTAGATAAAACTCGGTATGCCTGTTCCAGTTGAAAAAACATTCGTTCCATTTACAAATAATCACGTCAGGCCTTTCCCAGCTTAAAAAAATGGATCATCCAGTCTTTGTGGCTTTGAATTTTAATTTAATGTATTTATAAAATTCTTCTTACCTGTTTCAGCTCAAAAACGCCCATTTCTTTTACAAATAATCCTGCGAGGCTGAATAACGAAGAATAAAATCGTCTTGGCAGATAAATAAAAAATCAGCCCAAAACTCGAATCATTTTTGTTTCAACTGAAAACTACACTGATTGTGGCGTACTTTTGAAAATCCTTTGTTTTTCTGTGCATAAAGTGCTAGCGTGACAAAAAATGTAATTCTCTCTTTCCTGTTGCAGAGTCAAGTTTGAAGTCCGACTATTTACCTGATGGCGAACATGTTCCCGATGGGCCTCGTGTCAAACCTTTTTATTTTTCTTCGTCTTCTTCTTCTAAAAGAAATCATTCTCCTGTGAGGTCTCTTCCTTGTGCCGAACCTCCTCTTCATGTCATGTCCAGGTCTCCTCCTGCTAGACCCATGTCTTCTTCTTCCAGCTCGATGGTTCCTCCTATAAGGCGTCCTTCTCCTGACAGACTTGGAAGTGGAATTGAACAACTTACATTTATTCGGCTTACTCTCTTTACGAATCCGCGCCGGGCATGCGAATTTCGAAGATACACTTTTCCTGTCGATGAACCAATTAGAATCAAAACAGGAAAGTCTAAATATGGGTCTATGCCAACCCAAGAACAAATTGTAATATCAACATCCAATGGTGACTTCTTTAGAATAGTAGAGGCACAAAATCTTCTTACTGGAATATATATAAATTTAAGACGGGCGAAGATAAACATGGAAAGCGGTGCCGATTACCCCATTGACTTGAGACGAAATAGATGAAACTCCAATAGGTGTCTATCGCCCAATTTAATTGTATTATAGAGTAGAAAATGTTGCAACAAAATCCCTTTAACTGGGGATCTATCTCTTGATTCACTAAATATTGTTTGAAATTAATAATCATAGCGTTTGGCCAATTTCAAGTATAAGGTGCAGATTTTACCAAAAAATATGTTAATTGTTAGTAATAGTAATGTTGCCGTTTAATTTGCATTTACCGTATCCGGCTCGGTAAAGTATAACATATATATTTTCACTCTTTAGAATTCTTAGTTTGTGAAGGGAAAAGTAATTTTCAAACAAGAACTTTCGTTAAATGTATTTGTCTAAAGATCCAGTCTCAATAAAATCTAAGGATCCCAAGTAAGTGAAATTTCTATAATGAAGATTCATTAAAAAATGTAGATCATAATGGAAAAATCAGTGGATTGTGGATTAACTCAAGAGAGAAAGATTGCATTCAAAAGAATTCAAATGGAAGAAATTTTGACTTTTGATTTTATAAGATCCATCATATTCTTTAGACTCTTGTCTTCAATTTTTACATTCTGAATCTAATGAGAAGGTATTAGTTTTATATAAAATTTGACTTTTTTGGTTTTCATCAAATTTCCACGTTTAGTGAACACCTGAGTCAGAAAAACGATTTTTACGAAGGTCTCCGTCTGTAGTGTGTATTCTGTAGTATCGTGTAGGCAAGATAACTTTCGAAAGATTGATCAGATTTGATTGTGCTTTGGCGCACTCTTTTAAGGCCTTAAAAGAAAAAGCGAGTTCGTTGACCAGCCATTTGGGATGAAAATTTAAAAAGTTAGAGCATTTTAAGAAATGTTGAGAACATTTTTTCAAGATTTCAAAATTCTATGTACGGCTATACATAGTACGCGGTATGGCAACTGGGGACGAAGAGGGAGAATACACATACGTAGGTAAGGTGGGGGTATCGGTAATAGATTATGTAGTTATGAATATGCAAGGGTGGGAGGAGATGGAGAGATTCGCAGTAGAAGGGAGGGTAGAATCAGACCATCAGCCATTAGGGTTGTGGATAAGGGGTGAGAACGGCGGAAGGCAAGGTGGGGAAGAAGTGTCGACGGGGGAGAGGGTTAGCTGGACGAGGGAGGCGATAGAGAAATATAAGGAGCAGTTAGGGAAGGTACGCTTCGAAGGGCAGACGGTGGAAGAGATATGGGAGGATTTAAAAGAGAAAGTGAAAGGGTGCGTGCAAAA
>CAKNYM010013299.1:0-25819 GCA_932195095.1 Andricus curvator | reverse complement strand
ATCTTTTCAAAAAATGTTGTCAGTTAACTCAGTATCCCTTTATTTATACATTGCGCAGTAGAAATTTAAACTTTCGGCGCCCCTGGCAGCCATATTGTTTTGAATGATTATCCCATCTTGAGTTTTTCTCGTTACATAATCGTCTCGTGGTGTGAATTTCGGAAAAACAGTGTGATTCTTTTTTCAATTAAAAACAAATTGATGAAAAATGCGTATTATGACACGAATGAAAAGTATTCTGAAAAACGAGGTGAGCTTTACATATTTAAATTTAGTATTTAATGTATAATTTCGATGTTTTGTGTGTGTAAAATTACTAACCTTAATTAATGTATTATTAACTATTTATTATTTACAATTTAAATATGTAGCTATGGTTGGAGATTCCAATGACTTGCGTCGAAATTTATTGAATGACTGTTCAAAAACGACTGAAAACAATGGAGAACGATCAAGTTATAATCGGGAAAATAATTCAGTAGAATGAGGTAAAAGTCACACCCGTCTAATGTAGAGTAATAGTGTAAATGTTTGAATAGGTTTTTCTGTCCATGTGTAATTCCTGTTTCCGGGCTTATGTAAAAAATTATTATTTCGAATATTTACAGAGCCCGATGACATGTGCGAAAGATTGACAGAAAACAATTCAGACACAGCTGAGAAATACCAAGATAGTAAGGAATCGTTAAAAGATTCAGTAACAGGTACATATTTCATATTTTTCTGACGATAATTTGTATGTTTTAATAAAAGTAGAGATTATATCAGTTGATCTAAATTTGCGGATACTGCTTTCAATTTATGTTCTCAACAAAAAGGATATACACGGATAAAATATATTGATTTGTATAACCTTTATGAAAATCAAAAAAAAATCCTCTAATTTATATTTGAATATTTTTGTAATAGATCTATTCTGTTTTTTAAATCCTGAAATACGTGACCAGCTGTAGCGCAGAAAGGTCGTTTTCTTGTTTGAAAAGAATAAAAAACTATTTGCGTTCCATCATGACAGAAGATCGCTTTCACAGCTTAGCAATTTTTTGTATCGAATCTGAGTTCCTCCGTTCTTCAGACTTCGACAACTTAAGCACGCAATTTGCCAATAACTGGTGAACAAATTTTTATGCAAAAGTTAAACAACAAACGATTTTGTTCGCATTGGTTTTTGTCAGCAAAATTCGGGGCCAAAACAAAAAGGGAGGGGGGCGGAAAGTTCACTACTGTCCAGGGGCGGCAAGAAGGTTAAATGCGGCCCTGTATATATAACTTTTTCACCTGAGTGGGGACACTCCTTCGAGCACCATCCAGGTGGCTTCTCGCTAGTATTCACCACAACCACAATATGGGGGTTAGTCCTCTTGGCAGCTGTCAGCCCAGCCCTGGACAACTCCCTGTTCGCCGACTGCTAGGCTTGCCTTCTCAGTTTTCTTTTCAAAGAACCGTGTTTGCCTAGCCGAAGAGATAGATTGTAAGAGGGTTATTTTAGACCCATGCCGGCACAATCCCTCCCCCATCTTCGACACCTCCCTTCAATTTTTCGTTTTTTGGCCTGTTCTTTTTTAATCCCACGAGCAGCTAGGCAAATAAAAGGTCTGCCCCTGTGGAGCCACGCGTGCAAGGGTAAGACTGATTACTCGGGGAGGTCGTCCGGCGTCCCCGAGAGGCTGTTAGGACATCTTAGTACCTCTAAGTGCCAAAGTGCCACGGGGACGGTCACTCTACACTCATGGCTCAGGGGGGTAGCCACATTGAGTGAGACACTCAATGAATATCCGTTCGTAGGCTACCATACCAATGGGGGCTGTTTTAGTGTCGCTACGCGGATCGTAGGCCATTCCCGTCTCGATTCCGAACTGGATGTCCGTCCGGGAGGGACCTAGACCCAGGGATTCAGCAAGCTCGTGTTAGCTAGGCTCTTTCCCTTCTACCATACTACAATCATACATGCTAGGAGAGTCCGTTTTTGGGGATCCTTTCATTTCATCCAGGAGAGCCCGTTTATAGGGATTCTTTCATACATATCCATGCACATGCAGGCCGAGGTCCGTTTGATCCCCTTGTCCCACACACTTAAGCCTCTTTGCCCGGTGCGTCTGCGAAGACGCATTTGTCAATTAGCAGGTTCCCTCGGCAGCCTGCTACACCTTTTTTAGAGCCGCGTTGTTCATACATCTCTCTCCACACTGGCTCAGTTTTTCGAACCAATCCTGTCGTTTAGGATAGCTGTAAAGATCTTATACAGCGTGTTCAAAAACGTTATTGGCCTGTAGTTCTCTGGGTTGGACAAGTCGCCTTTCTTCGGTAGGAATATAGTGCGGCCTAACACCAGGCACTGCTGAATGGGCGTCTTCAATTTTACATATAAGGTGAGGATGCGGGCCAGATGTTGATCCCTAGAAGTAAACTTAATCCACCAGAAGTTCTTGATACCATCTGATCCTGCAGCGGATAAGTTCTTCGTGCCCCTGTGCTTTTTTCACCTCTTCAGCAGTGATTGATGGATATATTTTATGAGTATGTCGCAAAGCTCCTTGAAGGGGAAACTGTTGATACTTCCAAACCCACCTCTCCCTCTTCTACATTCTCCTTCTAGCGTCAGATAACACCCGTATTTTGTCAACAATGTGCTGCTAGATTGTCAAAAGCTTTGACTTGTTCAGTCTATGATGGTAGATCCTCAGTTAATTGGCGAACTTTCAGACCGTTTTCGTGAACCTACCCGATGTTATATAGTCAGTCACACACTGAACACGGGACGCATTCTATGTTGCCCATCCAATATTCTTGTTCACTTGATGCAAGCGTCGTTTGGTCTTTTGATCCATCGTCGGTTTTAGCCTTCGATTTAAATCAGCCAAAGCTCTCGCAGTACCATAAACTGAGCGATTGATTGTCCAGAGGTCGAACCATTGCGAGATGTTTTTACGAAGGGAGGCATCCATTTCAGCCAGATCTTGGGGCTTAGAAGGCACCTGCATGTCAATGTTCCTCCTTGTCCTGAAATCGCGATCATTTCTAAGGGGGTGCCTGCTTTCGACGGTTGGTCCTATTGTCGCTTCCTTTTCTTCGTCTGCGGATTGGTCATACAGCGGTTCGGGAAGCGCTCTGCGTTCATATCCAGTTTCCGAGAAGTAGGTACATTGATTTCGCAATGACTGATGCGAAACGTGGTGAAGCTCTTGGTGTTTCTGGCACCAGAGAGTGTGCATATGCGCCATAAAGCCTTCGTGAACAGGGATAATTATGGCATCGCATCGTAGCAGTCTAGCCAGTAATCCTTGAGTTGATTCGTCCATTTTATGTGAGCTTTTTGCCGGTTCGGTGTCGTGTTCCCATCTAAATTATTTTTAGTCAACATTTCAAAATTCAAAATGGTGAACCCGACGTAACGGTAAAAATTTTTAAATTATGACGAATTTGGCTAAATATTGTTTTCTGGGGATTTCGGGGTCGTCGATCACGGATCTGAAGTCAATATTTGAAAATTCAAAATGGCGGACCTAATATGATGACAAAAGTTAAAAAATGTCGGCGGGTACAGTATAGTTGTAGTAGAGAGCGAAAGAGAAAAACATTAAGAAATTTCTAATTGCATGATTTGCAAGAAAAAATTGTTCTCAATATTATTGAACAAAATCCCTACTTTTGTGGGCAAGTGACTAGCAGAAGCTGCGTAAATTAATAATTAATCCAGGTTTCAATTCTCTAATTTTTCTGTAATGATTAATTCACGGAACTGCTCCTTGATTTTATAACTAGCTTTTGTCGTAAAACAAAAGCAGGGATTTGTGATTTTCAATCTCGGACGTATCCGTGAATATATTACTCTATCGCTTAGTGATATAAGTAGTCGGAACTCCGTGATACAAAGTCACGTTTTGGCGCGAGAACTAAAGATCTCGGAACCCTTGCTTTTAAAGCAACGGTCTCGAAGTTTCAGGCATTAGGCCACGCCCCTTTCACACTCAGGACTCATATTATTTGCTTTTAAATCATAGAGTCCGAGACTTTAAAGCAAGGATCCTAACATGATTTTATTTCAAGAAGTCGGAGACTTAAAGTCACAAACAACGAGAAATAAAATCGTGCGGACGGTGATTTATTTTCACTGCCGCGGCCATGAAAAAAATCACGGAGTTCGAGAATTCATATCTTGAATTCTGTGTCCTTATTTCCCGTAAAAATTCGACCTCTAAAATCACGGGCTTCCGTGAACTCAGATCTCGCGATTTCTCTCCGTGCACCTAAAATTATTTTTTTCTTTGATCGAGTTGAAACTTGGCCGAATTATAGTCCTAGTGGACCTGTATCAACTCACCAAACCGTAGGTCCATTTGTCAACCGTTTGTCAATATACAGGGGCCTGAAGTTTTCACTTTTTCAGGTGCTTTTTCACCTTTACATTTGTGTAACTTCTTTAAGGATTATCCGATTGGACTTTTATTATAGCGTTTTGAAAAGCTCTTTTCACGTACTTTAGGACTATTATAACTTCTTTTTCCATTATGATTTTTTTTCGAAAATCAAATTTAAAATTGATTTTTTGAAAAAACCATACTTAAAATTTTGTTCTTAAAAAAAATAGATTTCCTCATCCTCGTCAAAGTCATGTAGAAGAAAAAGTGGGCTGGAAATTATTTCGTAGTCAAATTGAGATTTTTACGCTTGAGGGTACCACATTATGATTATATAATATACATACACACAAAAAATCATCTCAAGTTAGTTAAATGTAAGCTTAGGAGCAAGTTTGACCTAAAAGTATTCGTTCCCGAGCGCTGCATAAGTTAAATGTGGTCCCCTCGAGCGTAAAAATCCCAGTTTGACCATGAAATTATTTCCAGCCCACCTTTTCTTGTGTGTGACTCTAAAGAGTGTAAAAAAGCTATTTTTTAAAGAAGAAAACAAAATTTTTAACTGGTTTTTTTCAAAAAATCAATTTTACTTTTGAGTTTCAAAAAAATAAAAATTCATAATGAAAAAAATTGTTATTATAGTCCTAAAGTAAATGAAAAGAGCTTTATAAAATACTATAATTGAAGTCTAATCGGATGATCCTAAAATAAGTTACACTAACGTGAAGGTGAAATGTACCTAAAAAAGTGAAAACGTCAGGCCCCTGTATATTCAACCCCATAAAAAAAACAATAGTCTTAGGTGGGAATCTACACAAGAAAATCTTTTAGGAATTCAAAATACCTCCATAGAATGCAAAATTATCACTATAATTTCATGAAATTTTGGTACAATACTGTTTTATTCTATTTTTGTATGCCTTGAAATTTTAAAAGAATGTAATGGATCTAACAATTTTTAACTTTTAAGTCTATGTCTTATAACTTCTTAGTTAATGTCACTTATGCAAGCGGATTTTGCAAATTTATAGGATTTTATGCTAGAAAGAAGATATTGGAAATATATACACATTACACATATAAGTTTATTATTTAAAACATTACATTGCACTATTCAGGTATTAAATCAAACAGTTCTTAAACACTTATTCCTAATATTCATTCTCCGTGCTCTCCAATCGTGCGCTTCAATGCTTTTGTTTTGTGTATTTTTTATCACAGACAGTGCGATAGCTGCAGTTTTTAATAACAGGGTTGTCACAATTTAAAACCTCATAACCAACATTACTCCCAAACAACTTAATTCTTAATCCATCTTCACCTTGGATTCATCTCCACCTTGCATTTGATTAATTACTGTACAGTGTACATTTCCATAAACTATAGATTAAGTTGCAATTAATTGTATCTGTAGTTCATATTAACTCCATGCAATACTTTAAATTGTCTGTACATCATTACCGATCCTTATCTTATCATTTTCCTCATTATCCTCATCGTCTTCATTAGCCATATTCATTTTTGCACTGTCAGATTTACATAAGGAATGTACACACAATTAAAAGATTATTTTAGGAACTCAATAGGAACGATAGATACAATAATTCACTGCAACATAGAACCTGTAATTTATAAAAATATACACACACTGTGAAAAATACTTTTTGTTCTGTCATTTTTCCCTATGATTACTGTGGAAAATTTACATTAAGAATCATGTGAATTTTACCGCAAATAAATATGAAAATTTACCAAATTTAGGGAAATTAGTTAGGAATTAGTTAGGTCAATCTGGCAAAACATAATCAAAAGAAAAAAAAGGTTCGGTGCTTTTTTTGTAACGAATCAAGTTTTGGACGGGTTGCTGGTAACAAGATTTATCCTAAATTACTATTTCTCTGCGGTAACTGAATCGTCAAAAAATTGTTCATAAAATTCGAAGAGGACAAAAGTAGTAGAAATTTATGAAAAAAATTGCTCAGCTCTTTGCGATAAATAATTATAAAATGCTCTTGGCTCAGTACTTGAATTTTGTCGAAAATCCTAAAACTGATTAATCATGCACGTCGTGTTTCTTAAATACTTTCAAGTCTTTTAAAAAACATTGACTATTATTTCTATGTACGCAGAAAAAAGTTTTAATTATAATACATTTTGAATTAATTAAGCCTACAATGTTAGAAAAATCTGACTAAATTTTTAATGGACGTGTTTGGAATTTTTTTCCACTCGTACAATATTGAACCACGAAAAGCTAAACAGGTGCTGAGTCCACTTTTTGACGAAATTGAGTTTTCTTCGAAAATCATACTCGCTTTTTTACACCTATTTCAATGGAAAAATTCAGGTTTTGAAGTTTTTTACCCTAAAATTTATTATTTCAATGTAATCAAATACTTTGAAATTTCAAAGAATTCAAACTAAATGAATGAGTTATACTAAAATATTCAATTTTTCAAACAATTCTACGGTCATTATATATAGGATTCAGAGAAGCGGCATCTATTTTTTCACACGTTGGTTCCTAAACTGATCTATCCAGCTACGCAAAAAATCATTTACTTAATCGCTTGTAAAATGATCATCTAGAAAGGCTTTTTGCTTCTCATGTAAAATTTGGTTAGCTGCACTTAGCACCGTTTAGCTTTTCCTGCTTTAATTGTACATTAAATTTCATGTATAGTGTGCATTAAAATTCAAACACGATAATTTCAAATTCCACTTTAATAATTAATTTTATTTTGAAAAATTGTATAATTCACCTTGGTCACGTTTTTTTACTTTTTAGGTGAATTATTGTTTATCTGAAAATCATGTTATCTATACAATTTGTTTATGAAAATAAATTGAAAACACTATTTCAACGTATAAAAAATAGGATTTCAAGGATTTTTATGGATGAATTTTCAGTTGCAAGTGCATGAAAATCAGTTTCAGGTACCAGTACTTTAAATTTAAGTTATATTTGTCATTTAAAAGTGCTTGAATTTTCAAGAATTTTCCAACAGTCTGAGGCTACATTTAAGCCAATTTTATATTATAAAACTGGACCCGAAGCCTATTTTTGCATTTTCATCTCAATGAGAAGGTATTGGTTTTATGTGAAAAATTGCTTTCGCGAATTCCATCAAATGTCAACGTTTTGATGCTACTTCGTTGAAAGACTACTCGGATTGAATTGTGCTTTGTCACACGTATCAAGGAACCAAAAGTAAAGATTTCGTTAACCAGCTATTTTGGATACAAATTCAAAAGTTTGAGCATTTAAAAAATTTTGAAGACATTTTTTCAGATTTAAAAATTCTATGTACGGCTATTCGTAGTACTCGGGAAGTCGAACAATTTATCATCACGACTTTTTTCGATAAAAAGAAAATTATTTGAGTTATAGCATTTGCAAAATTCAAAAAAACAAAAGACAATGAAAATTTTAAGACAAACAACGCCCGATATGAAAAAAGTCAAAAGGAGATAAAAGTTCCTTTTGGGAAGCCCTACAAGATTATCATAACGACTTTTTGAATTTTCTTAAGAAATCGAAAATTCAAATTTTGATCGCACAAAAAAAATACAAAAATTCCATTTTGCGGTCAAACTATGCAAGATACGAAATAAGATGAATGGACAAAAATCGTGTACCCAAAAAAGATCTATAAATTTGTTATTAATCACTTTTTAAAAGAAAGCGTAGTTTTTGTTTTAATCGTGAAAAATAACATTAACAATGAAAAAAATAGATTTTTGGAAAAACGACGCAAGGTACAAAATAATATCTATGAATTTGTTATTATTCATTTTCTGTGGAAACGCGTATTTTTTGTTTTAATCGTGAAAAATATATTTTTTTATTTTTTCCGGTATCCCGGAGAAAAACAGATATTAACGCAGACTATATAGATATTACTAGTTAATATCTTAGCGATTTAACTCCGGGACAGAAATCTAGATATTGAAGTAGAGCATTCACGGATATTAAAAAGAAGATTTTATATGACAATATCCAAGATGTTAAAGGGCAGAATTTCCAAAAATATTTTTTAATTGTGCAAAATTACCTGATGCTATTTTCTATAAAATACAAAAGGATTTTATATCGTAATCCTCTGTTTTTGATATCCGAATCCTCAAACATTCGCCTTTTTTCATAATTATTCAATTTTCATGTAGAGCGGATAACATATCTCATTTTCTTGAGAAAATTATGATATTATATCCAAAAGCACTTCATCCATTTTCCACCAAAACTTGGAACGCAATATATATCCGAAAAAAACACAACACACACGACGAATGCTCAAGATACAGACAAAGCGGGGTTAAAACCTTTTGTCGCCATGCCACACGTCAACGACATTGCTCCGATAATATTTCGCTTTTTTAATATATCTCAGATATTAACTGTTAGTATCACACATTTTATACTTTCAATATAAACAGATATCGCCCTTTAATATCTTGTATATTGAATAGATGATATTAGATATTATGCCGTAATATCTATATAATATGGTTAAATATCGAAGTTTTTAATATCTATTTTTGTCCGTGATCTTAGAATATTAATGTAGTGAAGGCCTTTTCCAGGGTTTTGTTGTATTATTGAAATATGTATTGCCAACATTCTTGAACTCGGATCCAAGTCCTTTTCAAGGTATAGTCCTTATTATTAGTTAACTGAAATTAGAAAACGTTTTATTGTAGATTGTACCTAGTTGTCGTCAAGTATAATTTTTTTTACATTTTAAAATTCGAGCGTCATAACCTTAAAATTTTTAAGAAATTTTTGTCTCGCAGGAGATAAATGCTACAGCAAATAATTATATTTATTTATAATTTAACATGCCACAGGACTCTGACACTTTCTCTTTTTTTAAATGTAAAATATGGCCAACGGCCATACCACGCTGAAAAACCCACTTCTCGTCAGATCGCTGAAGTTAAGCAGCGTTGGACGCGGTTAGTACTTGGATGGGTGACCATTCAAGAATACTGAGTGCTGTTGGCACATCGTGGGTGTGGTGAGCCCACACTTATAGTTATTTATAACTACAAGAAAACTATCCACCTAGAAACACTACCCGAATCGGGTAGTGTCACGCCTACCCTGAAAGGGAAATGGCTTAATGGTATACATACAAAATAAATCCCTTTCCTTCAAACACCATAATCTTTATTTTATTTACGTTAATCTTGAGGCCCATGTTCCTCATGCTTGTATTTGGTTTGCTCAACATTCTTTCTAAGTTTTCGATTGACTCTGCCATAACAACCTTATCATCTGCGAATTCTAACCCACGTACCCTCACTGTCCCGAGATACACACCTTCTTCGTCGAAGAGGGCCATTCTTAGACATTTGCCCATGAATATAATAAATAGCCATTAGGGCATAACACGTCCTTGTCTAACACCTTGCATGATATCGTACCAGTCACTCAGTTTCCAATTAAACCTTACACTCACTTTGCTACCAGCTTTGCTACCAGCTTCGCTACCAGCTACCAACAACATATTTTACGGTACTTAATAAGCCGATACCTCTGTAATTATTTCAGTTACTTTCATCGCCATTTCCTTTGTATATTGGTCCGATAATCGCTTTTTTCCAATCATCTGGAACTTCTCCCATCTCGATAAATAAATTTATCAATTCGCACAACCTGTGAGGTATGTAGTCGCCACCGTATTTGAGCATTTCAGCGTTATTCCTGTCTACAGTAGCAGCCTTACCATTTTTCAAGTTCTTAATTATATCCCTAACTTCAGAGGCACAGACTTTCTCAATTGCGTTTTCTAACGTATCGTGTTCTATATCGCAGTTGTGGTGCCCTATAGCTTCATCTTCCAATAATTCCTTAAAAGAGTCTCCAAAAGCGTCTAGTAACCCGTCTGTATCATATAGCATTTCCCCTTTGCTATTTCTCATTCTGACTAACTCTGTACTTTTAACTCCCTTCACATTAATCAACGCCCATTTATAAGACAATTTCTTGCTTCCTTCAAAGTCGTTTTGCATTTTCTTCTCTTCTTCTGTTCTGATTTTATCTTTACTTTCCTTGACTAGTAGTTTAACTTTCCTCTTATTGCGTCTGTAATCATTTTCAAGTCTATTTCTCTCCTCATCGCTAAGGCCTTTGATTCTCAACTTTCTTTTATGCTCTTCTTTCTTTTCTTGGGCGGCTGTTTGAATTTCATCATTCCACCATACATCACCAGACATTCTTCCTACAACCACAGTACCACGCACTTCAATCGCACTTTCAACAATGGCATCCCGGATCATAGTCGACGTGGCCTCTATATCTTTATTTTTTATTAGCGCCTTCCAAGTCGCCTCATCTATACGTTCGTTTATCCTATTTTGAAAATCTATTCGCACTTCCGGTTTTTGTAGATTCTCAATCTTGATTCGTGTTTATTTCGTTTTTTTGTTCCTCTTTCTTCACGATCCCTAACCTAAGTTTATTTTGGAGACTAGAAGGTAATGATCAGTATTGCATTCAGAACCCCCCATGACCCTTGTATCTTTTACTAGCTCTCTTAGTCTTTCATCCGCAAAAACGTAATCGATTGAACTGTGGATATCTCCTCTACACCAGGTGTACATGTGGATCATTTTATGCCTAAAACAAGTATTTGTAATAAATAAGCCGCTTTCTAAGCATGAACTAACCAATCTTTTCCCGTTATCATTTTTTCTTGGATCTCCAAAATTACCTAGCACTTTTTCTGTATCTTGACGCTGGACGCCGATCCATCCATTCTTGTCTCCTAGCATAATGATTCTTTTACCATGATCGCAAGCACTTATAGTATATCATTCAAGCTGTCCCAGAAGGCGTCTTTTACTTCGGTGGGATCACCATCAGCTGGGGCGTAGCATGGTATGATAAATAATCTTCGAATTCCTATTTACATTCTAACCCACAACAATCTGGGAGATACAAAATCATGATCTCTGCGATGCTGTCTTGCTCGTTCATTCATAATCAAACCGACCGCTTGACAACCATGTTATTCACTATCTACTCCTGACCATATTTCAAGACCGCCTTTTAATACCGCCTTAAAACCCCTTTCCTTTGTTTCAGGTATACATAAAATATTTAGTTTCCTTACGTGCATAGTTTCTTATAATTCTCTTACCTTAAGATCACTCACCCCTCTAGCTTTCCAAACACTCAGTCTCCATTCATCGCCTGAAACAAAAAATAACATTGAAAATAAAGAAATTAAATTTATGAAAAAACGACACAAGTTACTATAAAATGTTTAATACGAAAATTGTTTTTTCATAGGATGCGCACTTTCTTTCAATTATAAAAACAACACAAAAAAACACGTATGTTTCAATACCAATGCATATTATGAATTGTAATAGTATAAATTTATTGAAAGAATACATTTTTCAGGCTAGCTGAGAATAAAATTTATTGCAAAATAAAGAACAAATATTAAAGTAATCATGATAAATAAAATGTGTACTTTATTTTGCAATATACGAATAAGCAATCCCAGACCGAGGTACAGAAATAAATGCAATATACATTTGATATAATAGTGTTGAACATAATGTAGAAAAGTTCGCATTTTGGACAAAATCGAGTGCGAAGCACGAAATACGTAATGAGAATGTGTTCGTTAAAACCGAAGGAGCTTTAACAAAAGAGAATCCACAATCACCAAATTACAATTGTCGATGCTTTAACCTTAAATTTTAAAAGATCTGTGCACAAATGTGCGCGAGAACCAAAAATCGCGCGCCCAGGTGCGCTCAAACTTGCTACAGATTAACAAACAATGTTTAGGTTTCGTAGGACACCCTTATAATCTCGTGCAAGAGTCTGTTCATATCTTACTTCGCATTATTAAAAACAATTCAAGCTGAGATCCTGAGGTTTTGTATTGGTCTTATAAAGTGACCACTACGGACCATAGAAAAATACTGAGAATCGTGGGGAAAATCTGCTCCCTATTTAAATTCCAAATTTTAATCAAACAATCATTTAGGAAGAAAGAGGAAGGGATGGGAAAATTGAGGGGTGAGAAACCTTATGTGCTGGAAGCTTTTCTTTTAGTCAGATATCCTTTGGGGATGGCTGACATTGAAGCTCTTTTGGCATTCAGAATTAAGATCAAAAATAAAATTTGCTGTAGCATGGTTAATTTTTTTTCTATACAAATATTTATAAAAATATGAAAATGAAGAAAATTTGGTTATTTGGACCCCTACGCTTAAAGCTTTTCGTTAAGTCAGATTTCCTTCGGGTATGGCTCAAATTGAAGCTATTGTCTTCCTTGACCTTTTCTCGGACTGATTTTTTAATTGACTTCATGTTTAAAAATATTTATATTTGAATGCTGCTGTTTCAATTAAAAATTTGAGTGCAGTACAACTTAAATTAAAAATATATACTTTCGAATTATTAGAGGTGATTGCCAAAAAGTCAACAGCTTTAAATCTTATCCACTTTCCACTTTTCCTTTGATTAATAAATATTTTCTAAAATTAACTCAGTAAATTACATGTTACAAAGCACAATTTAGTAAGGTTTTAAAGAAATTTTTAATTAAAAAGTATGCAAAATGTCTTGTCACGCACCTGTCCCAAATTTCAAATGAAAAATTACTAAATATTATTAATACTATTTTTTAAATATTTGAGATTCACAGACATCCTTTATATTGAGCTGAAAAAGATAAAAATCAAAAGTAGAGATCAACATTTTGGAGTTGAGAACTTTAAAGATCTCTTCAAACTCTGTCCTACAACTTAATTGTCTGGTCACGCAACATTGCTATTTTAGGATAAAACTAAAATAATTAAAATGTCCGCGGGTGATTCATTTTCTTTTGGTTATTTTTGTCTCTAATGAGCCAAAAAGTGAGGTAGTTTAGAAGACTGTTTTTAAATCTGAATTTTTTCTTGCTCACTTTGCATAAAATTGTTCATGATAAAATAGATTTCTGTTCGATCTTAATTTAAAAAAAAAAAATCTGCCCGCTTCGCGGGCACATTCTCATCGCGCGCTTCGCGCGCGGCTCGCTTCGCTCGCAAGTTTGAGCGCGCCTAGGGCGCGCGACTGTTGGATCTCGCGCTTCGCGCTCGATCATATATTTATCTCGCGCTTCGCGCTCGATTATGTACTCACCTCGCGCTACGCGCTCGGGCGTATTTATATCGCGTTTTACGCTCGGCTCCTCTAGATTTTTGAACTTCGTGTTCGACTTCGATGAAAAGAAAAAGTTTGTTTGCAAATATTATAAAATTATCAAAACCTCTATATATTAAGTGATTGTTAAATTTGTTTTTATTTTAGACTGAAAAGGAACTTTATTTACTCAAGGTTCTATCGACCTTAAGGAACACATTCTCATCCAGACACTCGCGCTTCGCGCTCGATATTTGATTTGAAAATCATTTGAACCGTATGATAGAAACAAAAAAGTTTGAGCGCACTTACGGCGTGCGATTTGGTAAATACACTGAGCGCGCACTTTGTGCTTCGTGTTATATGTTCTTCATATACAAATTACTAAATTTGTATTTGATTTTAAATGAAAAGTAATGATATAATTCAGGCGACAAATTTTATTAGTTGACATTTTATTTTAGCTTGTGCCGTTTATCAAAAAAGTTAATTTTTTCATTTTGAATATATTCTTACCACAAAAATTGATTACGGGTTTGTAAGTCTTTTTTGAATGCACAATTTTTGTTCATTTATATGTTTTCGTACCTTGCATTGTTTTTTCAAAAATTTGATTTTTTTTACTGTCAATGTTATTTTCACGAATAAAACAAAAACCACGCATCCTATCGAAACATGAGTCACAATAAATTTGTACCTCTTCCTTGGATGAACAAATTTTGTTTCGGTCATTTTTTCGTAGCTGGTAATATTCGTCTGAAAATTTGATTTTTCTATTTTCAATGCTGTTTTTTACGAATAAAACAAAAACTACGCGTCATATCAAAAAGTGAATAATAAGAAATTTGTAGATCTTTTTTAGGTGCACAATTTTGGTCAGATGATCTTTTCTGGTATCTTGCATAGTTTGACAGCAAAATGGCTTTTTTGATTTTTCATTAATTTTTTGTGCGATCAAAATTTGAATTTTTTATTTTTCAAAAAATTCAAAAAGTTGTTATGAAAATATTATAGGGTGTTCAGGAATCAACGTTTTTCTCCTCTTGACTTTTTTTCATATCGTGCGTTTTTCGGCTTAAAATGTTCATTTTCGTTTGTTTTTTGGAATTTTGAAAATGCTATAACTCCAGTAATTTTTTTTTTTATCACAAAAAGTTATAAGAATATTTTGTTCGTCATTTTGCGTAATACTAACAACCGTACATAGAATTTTCAAATCTTCAAAAAAAGTGGTCTCAAAAATTTTCAAAATGTGCTCACTTTTTGGATTTTCATCCAAAATAGCTGGTTAACGAACTCGTTCTCTATTTTTCGGCCATAAAAAAGTGTGCCAAAGCTCAATCAAATCTGATCATTTTTTCGAAAGTTATCGTGGCTACAGACAGACAGACAGACAGACTACAGACAGACAGACACCTTCGTAAAAATCGTTTTTTCTGACTCAGGAGGTCTCAAAACGTGGAGATTTGATGAAAACCGACTATGTCGAATTTTACATAAAACCAATACCTTCTCATTAGAATGAGAATGTAAAAAAAATTAAAATGTCCGCTAACGCTCCACATTAATATATCATGTTATAAACCAAGAGGATGTTTTGAAACTCTGAAGTCAAAGTCAATTAAATCGTGAAAACAGTAATTTTTCCCATATTTTTAAATATTTTTATGTTCTGCAAATATTTTAAAAAGATTTTTGAAATTTGTTTGTTTTATCATAGTCGCATGTTCTGTTATGCGACCCTTATCAACTTGTAAAATTCTTACCCATCACTAATAAATTACGTGATTTCTTATAGTTTTATAATTTTATACTCTCTTGGGTTTCTCTTCATTTTTAAAAAATATTTTAGGCGGGCTGGAATTTTTTTTCAAAAGTCTCATTGTCTAAAATGGTGAACTTTTTGGCAATTACCCTTAATATTTTTGTGAAATTTTTGAATTACAGTAGAAGTCCGATAAGTTGCCGTCCGATAAGTGTACACTCCCCTTAAAACGTCATCACACGCACGGCACGCACACTAATTGGGGTTCTCCCACTACGTGTGCTATTTTGCTTATGATTTGCGCATCATTCTCACGCATGCGCGCACCTAATATCGTGCTACTAGAGGGGGCATCCGATAAGTCCGCAATTCCTGGAATTTTCCGCTCCTACAGCCCCGAAATGAGAAACTTATCGGACTTCTACTGTAATAATATCGGTCTTTTATTGAGACAGAGGCCTTGTTAAAAAAATAGGCTAACGATCTTATTTTAAGACAAAGAAGGGCTAAAATCTAGACTTAAGACTAAAAACGAGCTTATATGAAGGTGTAACAAATACCACTGCGAAGTACTATGGATGTATTCACTATGGGTGTATTTATGCACAATAAGTGTATTTATTAATTGTGCTCATTCAATGAGAATTTTACTTCCTCATAGGTATCAATATTTTTCAAGCTTAGCGAAAAAAAAGAAAAGTTTTCTTCATATTAACAATGCAAACGTTTTTTTTAACTTCCTAAGTCGTTATTGATTGATTAATAATGGTCTTATATTCCCAATTTGAAAAAAAGCCTTTTAGAAACAAAGTAAATAATTTTGTTAAGATATCTAAAAACGATATTAGTAGGTTATGGTAGGTCCTGAAAGGTTTTTCAATTGGGCAATCGATGCGTCTCGAATACGCAAACAAATATATCATATATACAATATATTTTTACATTCTCAGCAGAGAAGGTATTAAATTTGTGTAAAATTTGACCCCCCCCCCCCTCGTTTTTGTCAAATGTCCACGTTTTAAGACCTTCTGAACCCACAAAACAGGTTTTCGCGAGTGTGTCTGGCTATCTATGTTGCTGTGGGTCTGTCTGGCTGTCCGACTGTGTGTCTGTAGATTTTTAGCCTGTTAGCACGATAACTTTCGAAAGAATTGACAGATTGGATTGGCCTGTGGTAAACTCTTCAAGTGTCCTAAACTGAAGGTCAAGTTCGTTAGCCAGCTATTTGTAGTGCACAGAAATACGAACAATATATTCCAATGACTTTTTTGATAAAAAACAAATTACCAGAAATATAGTATTTTCAAAATCCAAAAAACAAACGAAAATGAACATTTTAAGTAAAACAACGCATGATATGAAAAAAAGTCAAGAAAAGATAAACGTTGATTTTGGAAAGCCCTACAAGATTATCATAACAACTTTTTAAATTTGTTCGAAAACTCGAAAATTCGCATTTTGATCGCACAAAAAATAATGGAAAATCAAGGTTTTCATTTTGTGGTCGGACCATGCATGATACAAAAAAAGACAAAGAAACAAAAATTGTGCACCAAAAAAAGTTCTACAAATTTGTTATCAATCACTTTTTGATAGGACGCGTAGTTTTTGTTTTAATCGTAAAAAATAACATTAAAAATTAAAAAATTAAATTTTTTGAAAAACGGCACAAGGTTAAAAAATAATAATTAGACAACAGTTGTCCACTCAAAGAGGATCTGCATATTCGTTATTTATAATTTTTAGAAAGGACGAGTAGATTTTCTTTTAATGGTACAAAATAAGAATACAAATAAAAAAATTAATTCTTTGGAAAAACGACACAAGAGAGAAAAAAAATGAGAGACAAAAGTTGTTCCACAAAAAAGGATCTACAAATTTGTTACAAACTCTTGTTATAAAAATACAATAAAAATAAAGAATTAATTTTTTGGAAAAACAACACAAGCTACAGTAACTTTTTATTTAACAAAAATTTTCGCCTAAATCATATCTCCAAATTTGCTCAAAACAACTTTACGCTAGGATGCGTATTTTCAGTTGAAATCGTAAAAAATAACGTTGAAAATAAGCAAATTAAATTTATGGAAAAACGACACAAGTTACAATAAAATGTGTAATTACAACATTTTTTTTATAGGATGTGCACTTTTTTAATTATAAAAACAAGACAATTAAAATACGTATGTTTCAATACCATCACTGAAAAAAATAGTTGGTTGGGACAACTAATAAATATTAGGGCCAACTAGTTTAGTTTGTGATATATGCCGCTGATATTTTACTGGTTGGGGCTGCTACTTTTATTCGCAAGATTGGTAGTAAGTTGTTCTTACTACTTTACTTGTTGTCGTGATAACTGTCGATGGTACATACTATTTTCAGGTAGTTGTACTTACTACTTCAATTAGTAAGTCTTACTATTAAATTAGTTAGCCTTACAAATAAACTAGTTGATCACACTATTTAAAGTAGTAATCCTCACTATTACAATTAGTAAGTTTTACTATTCAAAATAGAAGTCCTTACTATTAAAATTAGTAGTCATTACTATATTAAAACTAGACAGTTTTACTATTAAAATTACTGGTTCACAGACTACTGCGAAGGTAGTACTTTTCAATATTGAAATGATAGTAGATTTTACTATGACATCTCATCAGTGGACACAGGAGGTCCTGATAAGACGTCATGTCAAAATAGACCCACATGCCCATTGGAATGTTAGTGAAAAAATACTATAATTTTAATATTTAAAAGTACATACTTGCAGTAGTAAAAAACAGTAATTTTGAGAGTAATAAAATAATTATAAAACTAGAAAGTAATGAAGTGTCGTTTTGTATATTAAATAATAAATATTTAGCAACACTTTCACTCACAAACTAAAAATCTGAAAAATGGAATAACTAAAATTGTAACAATCAAATTTTCAACAATCCATTTTTGTCCATTAAAAAATTTAGATCGATACGATAGTCTTCATGGTCTTCACTACTGAACAATTCACAAAAAGGTTAAGATAACAATGGCGACGATCAAGAACATGACGCGATATTTCGGTGCGAATGTTGGCAGCACTGCTCAGGTTCCAGTTCTGCCAATGTCGCCAAGGAGGAAAACCTGTAACTTTTACTGCTTTTATTTCTTAGCAAATAAATTGGTGGCAAATGTGACTACTTTTTTTTGTTGTGACTAGAATTACTATCGTTACTAACATAACCTACGTAGGATTACTAACGGCCACTTGTTACCGCCCTAAACTGGTTAGTTACTTTTACCATCAAAGTAGTTATCGCAGCTAATGCCATCTCTACTAATAAAGAGCTTCTTGTCACAACTGACCATTTTGATACATATTATGAATTGTGATAATATAAATTTATTGAAATGATAGATTTTCCAGGGTAACTGAGAATAAAAATTAGTGCAAAATAAGAAGCTCATTTTGAAGTAATCATGAAAAATAAAATTTTTCCATTATTTTGAAATATCTGAATAAGCAGTACCAGCTTGAGGTACATAAATGAATATAATATACATTTTTGATATAATAGTGTTGAATATAATGTAGAAAAGTTCATATTTTGGACCAAATCGAGTGCGAAGCACGAGATACGTGATAAGAATGTGTTCGTTAAAGCCGAAGGAGTTTTAACAAAAGAGAATTCACAATCACCAAATTACAGTTGTCGACGATTTGACCTTCAATTTTGAAAGTTCTGTGCGCAAATGTGGGGGAAATACAAAGACCGAGCGCGTAGCGCGAGGTAAATACATCATCGAGCGCGAAGCGCGAGAACCAACAGTCGCGCCCCCTAGGCGCGCTCAAACTTGCGAGCGAAGAGAGCGCGAACATCGGTATTGCTAGATGATACGAGGTCATAAAAGGTTCGTCAATAGGTCATTCGACGAGTTTTTTTCATTTTTTGATTCGACGAGTACATTTCAGATACAGTACTGTAGTATTCCTAATATGAACAAAGTTCTTCTCATGTAAACAGAATACACAAATTTCTTGGAAACTTCATAAATCAGTACTGGTGGTCATAAAAGGTTCGACAATAGGCCGATTGATGCGTCTCGAAGATGCGAAGAAATACACTAGATATTTTATTGCTGTATTTTGAATATCAAAAAAGTTTTTCACTTGTAAAGAAGTTTAAATTTTTGTTATATCTCTAAACTAAAAAAAAACTACTTCTAAAAGGCCGATCTAGATCAAAATCCTATCAGACACGGATATCAATCATAGCTGTTTTAATTTTCGAGATATGGTGAAGAGAAAAAAGTTACATACATACGGACACACACATACGGAGATTTTTTGAAAATTGTATTTTCGAGCTCCTGGGGTCAAATTATATCGAAATATGTCAAAAAAGTACATTTGAAAATTTAGGTTATCACAAACCTCCCTCTATGAGGAAGGAAAACTTTACTTTTTTCTGGGCGTTAAGGCGAAATTAATAAATTTAAATGAACCAAAATTGAAAATTCATCCTCCCGGATATTAAAAACATACATAATTTCATATAAAAGCAACAATGTACTTGTTTTTATTTTTCTATCATAACTAGTTTGGTTATCTAACATTACACAAATTTAGGGGGTTTCCAGACAAAAATTGACAAAAAATACTTTATGGAAGCAACTATGTAATTTTCTAATTTAGAACTCGATAAAGCCTCCACAGCGAGATAAAAATTGTTTTACCCAGAGTTAACACTCACCACCTGTCAACTGATTATTTGAAGATTATTTCAGAAACTTTTCTAAAAATAGCCACGCATATCAGTCTAATAAGACGATAAAAAGAAGCGGGAAAACAAAAAGTATGGTTGTAAAAGACTTTAGACGAGATCATGTGACCTTGACACAGAAAGTTCTTTGTACTATGAGTCCCCTTATATTAAATGAATTGTAGCTTTTCAAATAGAATTTTTGTTTTATTTTTGTTGAATACATGAAGCTCAAAATATTGTATCAGATCGCGAGGAGGAATGAGTGCTTCTGGCCAAGTGTGTACTACCGGTTCTATAAAAAGCCCACCACGACTTTTATAAGCGCGATAACAGAAACTTTCTTCTCGCGATCTCGAAACCGCGGATAATCATACCACGTTATCATACACACCTGTGATACAGCATTGTCGTCTGCGCACATGCGGTTACTTTACATAAGATATCCACATTTAGAACGAGCTGAAAATAAACATGTTGCGATTCAACGCTTTCGATCGTGCGAGCTCTGACTCGCCGTTTCATTTGACCCGATTCCATCCACTGGATTTTCACTTGCAAAAATTACAGAACTTCCTACAATTTTAATAAACTGACATAAAAAATTATTTTTTCTCAGAAGTCCACAAAAAGTCCCCCTATGTGTGCACAGAGAAAACGTTTGGCGTAACTTTACCATATCATGTGGATTTGACGGGACGAGTGATAAATAAGGAAATTCTTACGCAAATTTTATGGTAGATTCACCCATAAATGTAGTATATTCGTTACCAATCAGTATGGTCGCGCATATGTATATTAGTTCCGATGAAAGAAGTCAGAAATATGAAAAGAATTTTTTCATCTAATTGAAATTACCGTTGCAAAAGTTAGAAATTCAAAATATACAAGTTTGGACGATTTCAGATATCTAGATTTTTGTTTTCAAATGCTTAAAGTTAGAATAAATGTAATGTATTTCTTAAACGGAATGAGATATGCCAAAACAGACAACATTTTTGTATTCAGTTCCAAAATTATACACTATATTATTCTAATGATAAAATATTATACATAATGAATGGATTCATGAAGAAATATA
The DNA here is from genome assembly GCA_932195095.1 of Andricus curvator. Lineage (NCBI taxonomy): Eukaryota > Metazoa > Arthropoda > Insecta > Hymenoptera > Cynipidae > Andricus > Andricus curvator. The sequence goes on along the minus strand of CAKNYM010013299.1, from coordinate 4,722 downwards.
AATAATAAGTGTTAATAGTTTGAAAGTTGAGTATTGTGGGGTAGTGAGTTACTGTCGAGTATGGTAAAAATCCCCTCAATTCTATAAACTTCTACCATTTATATATGGTAGTTTCTAGCGTCTCAAGATCGCTTTAGCCACTCGGAAGTACCGAATTTTAAAGTAACTCCTCGCATTTTTTTGTTGGCATTGCCATACCTTATTCTCGCTTAATAAATAATCTACCAACGTAAGGTAAGTCGTACCTTATTTGTCCGTGCAGAAATTTTGTCGTGGCCCCATTCGGGTCCCGACTTGACAGCCCTAAATACGTCATGAAACGTACGTCCCGAACGGGGCCGGATCTGGCTGCCCGATTATCGATTGGGGCGTGCATTGCATTCCCTATCCGGGCCAGATCGGTAAATTTCTGCACGGGTATCACTCATCCCATCAAATTCATTTAATACGGTAAAAAGGTACCCAAAATGTTGTGCGCAAAAGTAACTAAAATGTTTTTAAAATACGCGAAAAAGTAACTAGTGTGTCAAAAAGAATCTATAGCCAATTTACGAATGCGCAGCGGCTTCTTTTGTATGCCTTTTCAAAAAGCGCCACTTTCGGTACACTTTACGAATCATCGTTTGACGCAATTTTGTGTCATATAACAAATGATCTCCGTTTTTCTCAAGTTTTTCTATTTTAAAAGTAATTTAGATATCCAGATTTGCTGTACTAAATCACCACCAAATACAAAAAAAATAGGGGTGAGTGGGGTATGGCACCAGGGTTTGAATAAAATGTCCTATAAATTATAATTGAAATGTGATTTTGATGCCTGTATTTTTTAGTATGAGGCTCACATTATTAGTTAACATATGTCATTACTCAAAATCGTTTTTAACTACGTCATTATTTGACATTTAATTAATTCGTGGGTTATGCATTTCGGTCAGCATGCCCCATACCATGGGGCACGATGGCCGCCATATTACTACCGGTTTATTTCAACAGTATAAACTGTGTTTACTATGAATTAATTGTTTATTAATTTGTGTTCTTACCTTGTACCATTTTCCAAGAAATTTAATATTTTTAATGTTATTTTTTACGATTAAATCAAAAACTACGCGTCCTATCAAAAAGTGATTTGCAACAAATTTGTAGATCTTTTTTGAATACATGATTTTTGTCATTTCATCTTTTTTCTTATCGTGTATAGTTTGACCGCAAAATGGAATATTTGATTTTTCATTATTTTTTGTCCGGTCAAAATTTTCGATTTTTCGGAAAAATTCAAGAAGTTGTTATGGCAGTATTGTAGGGTGTTCAAAATGCAACTTTTTTCTGCCTTGACATTTTTTCATATTGTGCATTGTTTGGCTTAAAATGTTAATTTTCGTTTGTTTTTTGAAATTTTGTAAATGCTATAACTCCGGTAATCTTTTTTTATCGAGAAAAGTCATAAAGATAAATTTTTCGTCCTTTTGAGTAATACTGATGACCGTACATAGAATTTTAAAATCTTGAAAAAAAGTGGTCTCAAAAATTTTGAAAATACACTCACATTTTGAATTTTTATCCAAAATGGCTGGCTGACGAACTTGATCTTCATTTTAGGACACTTGAAGAGTATATTAAAGCTCAATCCAATATTTCAATTCTTTCAAAAGTTATCATGCTAATAATTTAAAAATCTACATACATACATACAATATGATAATTCTTAAGAGTATAATTTAACGAAAAAAATGACTCGAGACATCATCAACACTAAATAAATGTTTTCTTATCACTCAAAGTAAAGTATGTGTCAAAACCTAGTTATAACCTCTTGTTCCGAGAAAATTCTATTCAGCGTATCTATCTGCAATTGCCTTTAATAGATATCTTGTTTACCGATAGATACCGAAGGCGTGAAAATTCAAAACAGGCATTGCTCAATAATATTCGAAATCATATTGATTGAGTTTATTTAATATTTTCTTCTTTATCCCAAATTGAGAAATATTACAATTAAATTTAGCCAGCAAATAAAGAATAAACGAGCTGTGAATTCGATCTCGAGTGTTTCCACATTGTTTGTATTTATGATTATATGGTGCTCATCTCACGAGCACATTGCTTCCCATTATTTGCCGCCTCATAGAGAAAGCATTAGTGATTTTTTAAATAATAGAGAAACTAAAGTTTTTATTTTGATCAATTTAAAAATACAAATTTACAAAAAATACAAAATTACAAAAAAATACATAAATTTTTAAAATACAATGACAAATCAGACAAATCAAATTTTGTATATGAAATGGTAATTTTTCGAGCTGGAAAAGGGAAGGGGGAAGTTCTGTCGCATCCTATCCCTTTCCCAACTTTATGATTTTTTTACAAAAATGGTCAGAATTATTTTATTTGAAAATTTATGATCAAAAAGTCTTTTCTATCCATGCATCAACTTTGAATTATATCAATGAAGAAAAATTTCCTGTTTGAAAAAGATTATTCAAGTATTATACAAGAGCATAACTTCCTCACTCGTCAATAAAGTGTATTAATGTTATAGATCAATCGATTTGCCTCGAATCAAGGAATCTTTTCCGTTCTTGCATCAATTTTGAATCATGTTAGTGAAAAAAGTTTTACTATAAAAAACCGGTTTTTTTCCAATATTATGCATTACCATAGCTTCCCCACTCTTCAATAAAAAGTATCAATATTATGGGTCAATTGATTTGTCTCGAATCAACACATCTTTTCTATTCTCGCATCAACTTTAAATCATGAGAATGAAAAAATTTTTACTATAAAAATCGATTTTTAATATAATATAAATGACCATAACTTACTTACTCTTTAACCAAACGCATTAATAATCAATTTTGAAATATGTTAGTGAAAAAAGTTTTACTATAAAAAACCATCTTTTCAAATACTATGCATTACCATAGCTTCCTTACTCTTCAATAAAATGTATCAATATTATAGGTCAAACGATTCGTCTCGAATCAACACAACTTTTCTATTCTCGCATCAACTTTAGGGGGGGGGGGGGGAGTCTATAGGGTAAAAAAAAGCCTTTTTTCAGCAATTTTTTCTGAAGCAACGGTAAAAGTTATTCATTAAAAGACTTTTGTAAATATTCAAGTTACATTTAAAGTATATTTCATGAAATTTTGATATAAAAATATGAAAAATTGAGCCCTTGCTAAGAGATTTTCCGTGACGCCTTTGGAAAAAGATGCTTTGCGGTGCACAGGATAACTCCTCAACGAATCATCGGAAATCAAAACAAAAAAAATATTTCGATAAATTACATGAATGCCTAGAACACAACAGTCTGTTTACATTTTTTTGTGTTTTTGTTTTGGCGGTCAAAAAACTGAAAAATTCGATTTTTTGCCTAAAAAATCCGCCATTTTGTTTCTGTAAAATCGCAACAACAAAAATTGATCCACAAGACCGTTTTGTTCTTGCGATATATCTGTGAAAAGTGTATACCAAATTTGGTGAAGATCGATGCGACAGTTTTTAAGAGAGACTGTGCACCGACTTTAAAAATGTAGTTTTGAGAAAAACACGTTTGAAGTTTCAGGCACGGAAAAAGTTCAGCAAATTTTTGTTTTTTTCACTTACACTAAATCATCGATTCCAGCTCCATAAAGTAGAGTACGAAAAAGGACTAAAGAAAAATACGAAAGAGAGACAGAAAATAGCCTTTGACCCGAGCTTTGACCACCGTCTTTGAGTTTGACCACTGTCTGCGTCTACTGTTCTCCGCTCGAGAGGCGGAGACTTACAGCTCTGTAACTTGGCAAGTTTAGCTCCGATCGACTTAAAATTTTGAGGGAATATTTTTGAAATGCTACACGGAGAAAAAAACATGCCTATAATAGTAAGAACACTAGTCATGCTTTTGTCGCAGGTTTCATTCTTGCTATCCTGGTACAAAATTCATTCATTTTAAGCAGGAAACCCTTTATCCTAAAAAAGTACAAAGCTTCATGCTTTTAAAGCGCTTATCCCTTGCGAAAAAAGCTCCAACTTCACCTTGCTATATTTGTAAAGAACTCACCCTATTAGAGTATGAGTACTCTTACAAATGAGATATTAGGCCGCGCTTACTTACGAACGTAGCGCCGGTAGGCCTGGCCTAACTTCACATCGCTTTTGCAAGACTACTCATACCCTAAGAGGATGGGTTTTCTTACAACCGTAGCAAGGCAAAGTTGGAGCTATTTCCGCAAGGCACAACTGCTCTGAGGGCATGTGACTACAGCAATAACGGCATGCGCTTGATTCTTTTATGGTATAGGACATTTAATGCTAAAAATGTCTAACCTGATGCCAATATTGGCAGAAATTCATGCCAATTTGGCACATGAAGTTCCGTACTGTAATATCAAGAGCTCAGCCTACTATAACAGTGCGATTTTTTTCTCCGTGTATACTACAAGAAAATTAAGAAATACTTCACCTATTAAAAGGTAACTTTTTTATACTTCAAGTCTTTGAAAATATGCTGTAAGTACTTAATTTCTGTAAAATACTTTTCTATTTCCCTTCCGTCAAAATTGTATTTTTATAAATACTCTTCTGACACGTATTTTAAAGCAGAAATCGCATTCTAGCACTATTTCTCCAACTGAAAGAAGCCATTTCATGCAAAAAATTAATAGAAATCCCATTAAACACGGACGTTGTCCAAGATCCCACTGCGTTTTTTGGCAGGTGATAAGCCAGCATGCT